>WBZZ01005089.1:20000-47500 GCA_019918135.1 Paulinella micropora
ATGCACGTTTTTCGCTCTGTATTTGCTTGTCGCTATGTTGTTGCTCTGTAAAAATCGTCTTGAAACGGTCGGCCCGGACCTTGGCCGGATCATGGTTTTTTCCAAAAACGATGTCACGTATTTGGGCAACGTATCTTTTTATTGACTGCCAGAACTCTTTCTGCGCACTCTCTTCATTGAGATAGGGGATAGCAGATGCATGTTGTGCTCCAATTGTTCCCATATCTCCTTGCATATCTCTCAGTCTAGAACTGAAATGAACTCCATTAAGGCATAATGAAGAGCATGTCGGTTGTTGACTAAACTGGAAGTCAAAAGACTCAATCCACATGTGTATATTTATGAGAGTTTTTGCAATAGACTGCGAGTTCTTTTGAACTACTTTAGCCAATGATAGTATAGCAATCTGAATTTGTTGTGGTACCTTGATGTGTTGCAAGATAATTGATGGAATTGTCTTAAGCTCTTTTCTGGAAAAGTTGTCAATGAAAAGCATTTTCATCGTGTAGTTTGAGCTTTTGAGGATCTCTGGATAGCGTAGTAAACGAGATCTCACAATAGATGCAATTCGTTCTTTTATCTTCCAATGTGGCATGGTTTGTGTTTGTGCCCATACGTTAATTGCTTGATGTCGTGTGGCTTTCTTCATGTCACGTTCCCATGCCTTGGGATGGTACCAAAGTTGTTCTATGTTGACTGTTTTGTCTAGGACGGCTCCTTTGGAATCAATACGGAATGCCATCGATTGTTCTGTATTTAACAGCAAACGTTTTGCCATCGAGGAGGAAAGCCGACAATAAGGTCCAGTCCACGACAGTTGTATATTTGACTGTTCGTGTTTCCCCAGTTGTAGCAGTGGTGCCGGTTCATAAATCTTTGTGTTACGGTAAACACGTATCATGTAATCAGAGTCCGTCTTGTCTCCTCCCTTCCCATATCTCGTGATTGTTACCTTCTCCTTGTCATCGAATTGATCGAGGAGTGAGGTAAGAGAGGAAGAGTAGTGGGTGTTGACGCCGTTTCGGCCAACCCAGATGGTCAAATTATTAATTCGATTGCGTAAACCATTGAGCATCCAGCACATTTTTGAACAGCATTGAGCAGCTTTGTTCTCGCACACACATGGTTTTGTCTTTTTTCGTTCCATGATTGGAAGGGATCGTGAGACATGTTGTGTGTGTGTAATGTTTGCTTTGAAACTTTGTATGTAAGCTGGTCTTTTCATGTTCATTTTCGGTGTCAACCACTGAATAAAAGACTTTTCTGTTTGCACTCTGATCGATTTTGAATGCAGTTTTTCACCTTTTGTTTGGTGAGGTAGCTTTCCAAGATTGAGTATTGGAACTGAGATAAAATTCTCGTAACCAAAACTGCCGGCCATTCTTGACAACTGCTGGTTGGAATTTGAGCTTGTTTTTGAATGTTTCCATGCCCTCATTTGTCGAAATTCTTGTTTCATTCTTGACAAGAAGTTCGAAGTTTCACCTACATAGTCTCGACTTGTTGAAGGTGAATAAATATAATAAACAACCGAAATATTTGCCCCGTGATTGTTTTCCGGTTTTTCAAGATAGTCGAAAGCCTGTAAGCTGTCCATATTAGGGATGGAGTTGATCATAGTCAGCTTTGCTTTAATCCATTTTGAATCCGTAACCGGAAGAGCTGCCATTGCTAGAAAGTGTTGAATCATCATAGTTAACCGAAAGACTTTCCATACTATTTTTCCTTGCGTAGTAGTAGCCAAAGTCTTGATTTTAATACAAAGGAAATTTGCTTTTTTCAACAGGATATTTACCAAAGATTTCCTAGAGGAGCAAATGCTTTGAACACATCTTGCGTCATTTGCTCTACTAGTCTTTGCGTTGGTGTTAAGGTCTTTATCGGAGGGTTTGGCGATGAGTTGGTATAGTCCTCGAATTCGCCTGCACAGTGCAAATAAACGAATATAGCACCGCGTCAAGTCTCCCCTCATTTCCTATTTAGTTTGTTTGTTAGCTGCTGTGCGAGCTTTTGCCGCAGCTGAAGGAGAGGATGCCACCGATATTGCGGAATCGATACCTTCTTTTTGTTTTTTGTTCGAGTTTTGCGGAGTAGCACCACGTTTTCTTTTCTTCACAGTTTTGCTTGGAGTTGTAGGCACAGTATTAGTTTCTCCTGCCTCGTCTTCTTCTTTCGCCGACTCGGAAGAGGCATCAGCAGTGTCAGACTCTGATTGCTTGGGCTTAAGTTGTTCGGAAATTGGTGCAGTCAGTGTGTCTTTGGTTGAGTTTTTCTCTTCAAGCAGCAAGATACACTGTTGGAGTTCATCGAACTTAGCGATCGCTTTTTCGATAAACTTTGTACCCAAGACTGCAGGCTCTTCTTCCGCTTGGGTAACCACAGGCACTTTTCTCCAATCAGGTAGAACCATGTTGAAGGCCTCCAAAAAACCTTTTGTTTTCTCAAAAATCGTACGAAAGGCTTGAGGAATTTGCTCACTTGCCTCTTCTGTGTTAAGCTCAAGTTTTGCCAACACTGACTCCGTGTCCCCATCTTGTCTTCCATAGGGATTCGGGAACTATTGTGTAGAGATCAGCTCGTCGATGTAATCTAGCGCAAGTGACGAGACTCCCTGAATGGGAAAGGTTGAGCCCGCCTCCTCAAGGAAATCCTGGCTTGTTAGTACCTTCCCCGCTTTGACCGCCACGTTAGTCTTCTCGACAAACAAGATGAAGAGAAAGCACATTGGCACAGACCCATATTTGAGTTTACCAAATAGATTGGCAAGATTGAAGCCTTTTGGCAGCTTTTCCAACTCTTTTGCCAGTGGTCGGTCCACGCAGCTCAGAGCGTAAACCAGACGATCCGCACTACCGCCAGCGAGGGAAAATAATCCGTCTTTGAGACGGTTGATCCATTTTTGAGGTATCAACTTCGCCTCCTTCACAATCGTTGTGTTGGAGTGTACTTTGTAGAAAAGGGTGGTTGTAACGTTGAAGTCGTCCAGCTCTCCTTGGAAGTTCGGGTACATCGCAGTCGATTTCTTTACTCTGCGGTTGATGTTGCCAATCATTTTTGAGCTTTTGTGTTGAGACTTCTTTGGCGAGGGAACTTGTATGCCAGTTAGGAGTGCAGCCATCTTGGACGAGGCACCTTCAGTGGCGTCCCCTTGCGTCTTTTGCTGTTGTGCTTTGCGTTGAATACGCGGGATGACAGGTCTAGCTTTAGCAGTTGCTGAAGACATAGAGCTCAGAGCTGTAACACGGTAAGGACCGATAGACAGCAGAATGCGACTTTAAATTTACAGTAGTAGTAAGTCAGAGGATCAGGCTGTCAACTTGGACAGCTGGTCACCTCTTGCCTTTATTGAAAAATTAGTAACTTGAAAGTCTAACTGCTCACTTATTATTTGAAGTACTTGAAAATGGACTCGGTTGGATCAGTTTAAATTATTATTTGACCTGAACCGGTAGTACTTGTTTTTGACCTTTCTAGTTGTGGAAAGACCAGTTACAACGAAGATGTGGAAAGCTTGTTATAACTGTCATACTAACTTCACGAAGGTCATTATTAAAACGAAAGTAACGAAAACTTGACATTGTTTGAGCTTGTCTACCTGTGAGCCGGTTGTAGTAAAAGGAAGGCAGGATTACTGCCATAGTAGCCTTCCTGTGAGGAAATTACCAACTGGCATTCAAATGAATGGTGACACACACGGCTGTCATTTGATCTCAACTACTTCCGAGAACAGGGAAGGTACCAAAAGACGCTGGGACTCGGATGGTCAATTCCAGTTTATTTAGTACACTTGCTTGACCATATGTAATTTGGATGGATTTAGTGCGGTGGCACACGGAACTAAACGAGTTCTGATCATTTTTTAGTATTTATTTTTTGTTGTACAGATCTAAATCAGATGCAGTGCTTGCCATATTCAACTCGAAAATTAAATTTGAATTTGAAATATACGTAACGGTAATATTTTTGACTATTTTACAATGAAATAATAAAATATGATTTTTTAATTTTTTTATTCGGAAAGTATGGTGCGCAAATCTACACGTGTTGAGCTTTTATTTAGTGAAAACCGCATGATTTTATCTGTTTTAGTTATTTAGTTCTGCGTACCACCCGGCAAGACGTTCTGACAGTGTTTTTCAGTAAAAAAATGCAATGAAATTCCCCTGCTTCCACGATGTTTCCTGGCCCGGCCAACCTAGGAAAAAAGCTTAGAGGGGAGGGTTCCCTGAGTGCATCAGATATCTCTTAGCACAAAGCATATTATAACTATCTAAGTATATACACAGTAACTTTGAGTGTTTTTCATCACTTGTACAAAATATCTTTTGATACTTTTCCTTGTAGGCTATAAACTAGCTAGTAGAAAATCTAATATTTTGTAGCTTGAGAATTATTTCTTACACAGATGACTAGATAAACCGTTTTGTATGATCATTAAACGTATTTCAACTCTGTGTAATCTGCCAGTGTCTGTAAAAGACAAAAACTCGAAATCACAAAACCTGTATTTTTTTAGTTTTGGGGACATATACATCTTAATATTAATCAGTTTTAAGACTTTCAAGTATCGGAATCATCTTTTATTATCATGAATTAAAGCTCCACGAAAGGATTTTTGTTTATTTTGCCTAGAAGCTACAAACCAAAAAGTGGGTTTTCACAACTTCACCTGTCTGACCTACACATGCCTGTACATTTTTTCCTGGACCTTGCTCCTCGAGTTTTTTTATTGTAATCATGTCTCCCTGACATATACCTACGATAGATACAAAAATATTGAAATAGGGGTGTGCCTGCTTCATTCCTGGAGGCAGGTAAGTCCAAGATGTCGGAATGTCAAAAAAGTTTTGACTAGTTTTCTTCTAGGTTTCATGTGTTTTTTAGCTCACCTTTCACCAGAATTCAAGCTATATTGTAGTTGAACCCCCCAAACTCATTTATGAGCTATAGTAGCAGTAATTCTTTCCATAATAACTTTTTGTTTGCTTTTTCATTTGCCCTTGAGGGACTGTTTTCCAGCCGACACTGTGTTTCTCAGAGATGTTGAAAATGTTCTGATTCGATCAAATTATTTATTAAGACGTATTGTACAACGTTTCATAGTTCAAAAGCTAATAAAATAACAAACAAAGACAGATTCTTTAATCATAATCGTGGTTGCAAACCATTTTTTACCATACTCATTGAATCAGCAAAAAAAATTACGACCCGACCTGTCTTTTTCCGAATTTTTTTCCACACGTAATGGTGCTTTTTTTCACAACTTCAATTACAGATTTCTCAAAAACTACTAAAGATAAGCATATGCTCACCATAGTGAAATATTTCAATAAATATATGAGGAATCCTATGCGTAAATGATAAATTCAAAAAAATCAAACCCCTGACTAAGGATTTTTTCCTTATGTTGAAATTACATATGCAGACTACTTGTCCCTTGCGAAACAATGCAAATTCTGAGAACTAACGAATAGTATTCAAGTGCTACACGTGTTGTGTAGCAGTTGGAGTTGTTCAAGTCAGTCTGTGGAAAAATAAAGGAAAATATGTTAAGTATTACCACTTTAACTAACCTATCCGACTTGTTTTACCATTTTACTTGGAGCGGGGACCGGAAACAGGAAAACACGGTCCAAGCAAATAAAGTATAACTGGAGACAGGAAATAGCGGTCAAAGGAATAAAAATTTTCAGATATGGGGAAAATAGGCAATAGTCAAGCTTTTCTAAAAAGCTAGCTGTTAAAGGGAAATAAATTGATCTGTTAACGGCAGTTGAAAACGTAACAACTACAAGTTATGCCAATTGGTAAATAAACGGAAAAATGAAGTAACGGAACTAAAAATAGAAGTGTAAACTTGAAGTAAAAACTTGAAGAAAGTTTAACACAATATTAATGTTTCGGTCCGGTACGGTAGTCATTCCGATAACTCCCCCCCCCCCCCAGACCATAACGGTAGGTTGGAGTTGCGATCGAAACGAATCGTAACAGATGATTGACCAAATGATGTGTAAATAAGTATAAAAAGAAAATGAATTAAAGAGATTGCAGATGTAGATCAATGCGCGATATGTGCGTGCGTATATGTGTCAACGCATTAATCAAGATAGTATCAACATGCAGAGGCAGGACGGATATAGTGTACCCAATCATAAATCATGAAAGGAGCGTAGGGCCAACACTATCACTACGTGTTCAAAGCGGTAAACAGCATTGTGTGACCTGCCTTAGCTAATGCCAGTTCAAAATATGTGAATATGACTATCGTACAAGCCTCTGTAGAAAATACTAAATTGTTGGGTGGTATATAAAGTGGGAAAGGAGATAGAGTCCGTCGGGAGTCTAAAAGCAAAAAACCACTTGAGAGTCTACTTCGATCTTAGTTTGAAAACATGAAAATCGTACTTCTTATCGTTGTAAGGTTTGCGTAAACGTTTGATTTGTTCGGGAATGATCGAGCCCTTGTTCCTGGAGTTGGTGCTTGGCTTGAACTGGATATCCCGATGCACGACCTGATCATTCTCGCTGTCGAGTGTCATCTTCTTCCAGGAGTTGAGTGGCTTCGTCCATTGGAGATGCGTTGGTCCCTCCGTGATTGTGCCGTCCGGATGGACAATCGGCTCCACATGAACTGGGCGGTATTGCATATTAGATAGCGAAATGATGCCGAGCTGGTGGACGCGGAAGTCGTCGCGATCGTCCGTGGGATCTTCATCCATGATCATCCCTAACTTGAGCAAGCCATCGTCGATGAAGGCTATCACCTCACCAACAACGTAGTCCTTCTGGTCGTCATTGTGTGCCTGATCCTGGACCGGGTCGATGGCCTGAGCCAGATCGGTTGGGGCCGTGTAGGGGCTGATGTGTGCAATTTCAATTTTGCGGAGGACCTTGTTGGTGTGCTCGTACCGGAGGCGAATGGTGTTATTGGAAAGCTTTCCCAATATAATGTAAGGGCAGTCGTGTTGGAGAACAGAAGAGGCGGGAATACCTTTGGTTGACTGCTTGGGGCGATAGACGGTGACTCGGTCACCCACCTTCCAATCGGGTAGTTTGCGTCGCCGTTGCTTGTTACTCTGTTCGTTGGCAGCCTTGCGCGTGAAAGAGACGTATTCCTTGACGTACGGAGAGTGTCGAGTTGGTCCGATGTCTGGACGGTCGTCGAGCCAGACTTAGTCATGCGGCGGTTGATCGAGCCGCGCGTTCAGCGATGACGTCGGGAGAATCGAAGATATCGATAGATGTACGTGGCTGGCGAGCCATCATACCTTCAAAAGCGGATACGCCGCCGGTGGCGGTAGAGACGTAAGTGTTCTGCGAGAACGATAGAGCTGGCATGGCCTTAGGCCAAGTTTTCTTGTCTTTGTCTGCGAGTGCCTGGATAGCGTGGCGGAGGCTTTGATGCCTGCGTTCTACCATGCCTAACTGATGGTGAGAGTATGGCGCGGTGGTGAGCCATTCGATTCCAGCCATGCTGCAGAAGGCCTTGGCAAGATCGCCACGGAAAGATCCATGATCGTCAGACAGGATGGCCTCAGGAAAACCAAAAAGGCAAACCCATCGGACGAGGATGGTCTCAACGGTTTCTTCAGCAGTGGTGGAAAGGACTGGAATAAACAGCAAGTAACCTGCGAATAGATCAACTATAGTTAACACGTACTGTTCGAGTACGCCTTCGATGCCTACATGAACATGATCTATGCCTATAGCTTGACCTGGATGGCTCCAGACTAACGAGTTACAGCGGCCATGATTAAGTGTGAGGCGGGCGTGCGATAGTTGACAAAAGTGGCAATCCTTGAGGATAGCCGCAATGTCGGCGTGCATCTTGTCTTTCCCGTCGGGTCCGAACCATATGTATCGCTGATGGATATATGGGGCAAGGGTGGGGACCTTTGCGTGATTCTGGATCAAGTGAGCATGGGAGACAAGCTTGCGTATGAGGGATTGGGAACATATATACGGCGGGAGCGGTCGGGCATGATATGTACCGCTAGCCCTCCCTTGAAAAAGAGAAGAGTATTACCCTGGCCGATAGATGTAGATCCGTCCCAAAGCGGTTGTAAAAGGGGGTCTGCGCTGACTGGATATCCGCGCGCGTGACGCGCGGGGCATGTGATGTAGCATACATATTAAGCGCAGCATGGCGATCCAATCCAAAGTTATGAACAAGCCACACAAGGTGGGAAGACGATCTTGTGGCATGCTAATACTGTCTCACGAGAGATGGTCTCACCGTCGGGTATGAGGTGTACCATGTCTTGAGGAACAAGTACAGCAAAATTGAGAGCAAAAAGTTGACGGGCTACTTCCGGAGCACGCTCCGCAGGCGGGATGACTATGGCATAGTCCCATGGGGCCTGTAAAGTCTTGATCGTTGGTGCACCGCGCAAAATCCGACAGTCGTGCTTCTTAAAGCGTGCGTCTAATTGCGGATGACTACCGTCAATCGCGAGCCAAAAGGAGCGTCCACTGGACTGTAACATAGTTGCCGGGATGGTGTCCAGTAGCTAATTCGTCGCTTCGACTTCCCCGAGGAGAGTGGGTTGGCCGGGCGATATACAAGGAACACGAGAGAGGGCATCAGGAAGGAGATTCTGTTTACCCTGAATGAAGCGGATAGTTTGAAGGTGGCCATCCGACAACCATCGGGCTTCTGGCGTGGTATAGCCATATGAGCGGGCGATGATCCGTGACGATAGTCAGAGGATGATCACTAGCATCAATATAGTAACGGGATTGCTGAACTCCGTAAATTATACCGTAAGCTTCCCGAACATACGTGACCCACCGAGATTGAGTATCCGTGAATTTAAGCGAGAAATAAGAGATGACGGGTGCAGACTTCTCAGGGCCCGAATGTAGAGCTTCACCGATGCCAACGATGCTTGCGTCTGTTCGAAGGTAGAGTTGTTGCGTCTTGTTGTACTTGGCGAGGATCGGTAGCGTTGTCAGGACACGCTTGAGCTTTGCGAAGCATTTCTTCTCTTTCTCACGGAAAAAGTTGGGTCCCGTAGGCCGGGCGTTCGTAGACTTGAGTAGATCGGAGAGTGGCGCCACCAAGCGAGAGTAGTTAGGAATATGCGCCTGAGTAAAGTTGGTTATACCAAGTATAGATCGGACCTCGGTGATGTTCTGCGGTTCAGAGATCTTCAGGATCGCTTCAATCTTGCTTGTGTCGGTGGCGACGCCTTTCTTGCTGCAGACTTTGCCGAGCACGGGAAGTGAGTTGTAACCAATGAGTAGCTTGTCCGCGGCGAAGTAACAGCCGGCTGCCTCTGCAGCCTCCATGAGCTTCTCCAGTTGGTTCATATGGACGTCGAAGTCGTCGTGAGCCAAGTGTACGTCGTCGATGTATGCTGCAGCCGTCTGACCCCAAAAAGGGAGATGGCCAAAAGACTTGTCGACTGCGCGTTGGAAGTCACCAGGGGCGCGGTGGATACCCTGCGTCATATAGTTGGGGATTAGAAGTCCACGAGGAGTCCATACGGCGAGGATGTCGCGGCTACCGTCTGTAGGATCGATCTTCAGGTGCAAAAAACCATCAACCATGTCCAACGCGGAGAGATAGTTGTATCCCGCGAAGAGCTCACGGTGATGATCGGGGTTAGGAAGGCCGGGGACCGGAAGGATGAGCCGGTCGTTAACCGCGCGGTAGTCGAATACCATGCGGATGCCTTTGAAATGATCCTGCAAGAGGGAGTTAAACTTGCCTACAGGGCACGGTCTAGTAGCCCACTCACAATTAGGAGAGGCAAAACTATAGCGGTCAGTAGCAAGCATATCGTCTGCCCACTGGGTCAGGAACTCTCTGACAGCAGGCGTCCATCTAGAGCAGGGAACCCAAATAGGCTGTGCGCCTGGACGTAGCTTCAAGGAGATAACGGTGTGAGTAAAACAGCCAGCCTTTTCATGGAATCGGTCGCCGTAACGCTCTAGAAAATCTTTCGCTCTTTTCTTGTAAGGGGGTGTGAGGTTGGAGCTAATAGTATCCGGGCCGAACTTGGGTTTAGGTGGTTCGGCCTTCTTTTCCTTCTGTTCGTCTAGGTAATATTGTCGGCATAATCGCTCTGAAAGCATCAAAACGGGGTCTGGGAATAGGCCTGTGATGTCATCTGGTGTGACGAGTAAAATACCTGGGTCAGAAGTCATGTTCATAGAGAGCCAGTCTAGACCGCTAATCGGGGGATGTTCCCTGTCATGCGGTAGCATTGGCTGGGCCACAATATGGGGTTTGATAGGGTTTGGATACGGCTCCGTGGGTTGTCACTGCGTCCTGCACATCTCCGGTTCATGTTGAGGGGAGTGTGGTCGGAAGCGCAGCTGTCCCGGAGAAGGGGGCGATTGACATTGTGATCCAGCCAATGTTCGAAGCATAAGCATCGAGTGGGATGGTAAACGTTTCGTGTTTAGTTGCCGAAGGTGGGTTGCGCGTGGTGCATACACATTGCTGCGCGTTTCCGGAACTAAGTTCTGGGGTCGGCTGTGAGCCGGTCGGGGCAGGCTAGGCTCGCTCCGCACGCGTCTCGGACCGCGCCTTGGCAGTGTGCTTCGGGGTGCATTTCTCCGAGCCGGAATACCCGTGGTCCATCTCTGGACCGGGTTTTTCCAGCCATGGATCATGGCCTGTCGCATACGCTGCTGTTGTGCTTGGTGTTGAGAGCGTATGGGCTTGCGTTCACCTTATGACACAGTCCGAAGGTACCGTCTACCTTGGCGGTCATAGGTTACTTCATGATAGTGCCATGTGCGTACCTTATGGGCTTTGCCGCGGCTGCCTCGTTTACTCCGCTTCTTGTTCTTATTCTTATCCTCCGTTTTCTCCTGCTTATCTGTCGTCCGGCTAACCGATGTTGCGCTCGGGGCTGGAGCAGAGCTGGAGGACGAAGATGAAGAAGAAGATGAGGAAGAGGAGGATGAGGAATCGTCATTGTAGTCGTCGTCGTGACTGCGTCGTCGTCGTTGGTCGGGCTGGCAGCTGGTCTTGGGCTTTTTGTATTTCCGGCATATCTGCTTGCTGGAACGACCTCTGCCGGTATCCGCGTCTTCGTCGGCGGGCGGAGAGTCTTTTCTTTCATCCTTGCCGCTACGTCCTTGACGTTCGTATTCCTCTTTCTCTTCCTCTTCTTCATCTCACGCTCTACTGTATTCCAATCGCCGCTGTGATCTCAAATCAGCGGATGAGAGGCCGCGTGGATTCGAGCGGGATGAAATGCGCGGAGAGGGGGAGATGCGGTCAGACGGAGATCCTTCCTCCAGCTGACTCCGGGAGACGCGTGACGAAGGGATCTGAAATCCCCAGAGGCGTGACGTCGGCTGAAGAGATCTAGGACCTGTGATTGTAAATCGTATAGCATGCGCTCCTTCTACGGCTGACACCGCGGAAGGAAGTATGGGAGGACCTTGTGAGATAGATGATGACGATGATGACGATGATGACGATGATGACGATGATGACGATGGTGGCGATGATGACAAGTATGTCGATGGTTGCGATAATGATGTGGGGGCAGCCGGTGAAAAGGGAGAAGGGGTGGGATCCTGCCGAGCTCTGAGTTTCCATCGGTGGTCCAATTCTCGGAGAGCCTGATGACTGGATAGGTCGTCTCCTGCCTTCCAGTCACCGGAGGGGGGGAAAGTTGCCCGTTCGTGGAAAACATGTCCGCGTCCTGCTGAAGGATGACGTTTTGGAGCATCCCAAACTCAAGACGGCAATGTGTGTTCCAGGAAGAGACTGACTCCCAACCAGGATCAACGGGGACTAGCGGAAGGTTTAGATAGGCCGCTATATCACGTGGATCCCGGAGGTCTACCCGAGTGCCAAGATAGGTCGAGGCGAGATCGAGGCGCACGATGTTTGGTATCGTTTCTTTGATATCCATTTCGTCCTGTATGGATGGGACACCGTAGGGGTAACCCTTGGCACGCAGTGCCCTCGAATACGGATTCAAGATGTCTGCAAGACAAGGTGAATACGTGCTTGGGTGCTACGACCTGGGTTTCCTCGTAAGCCGGCACGTTGAGCATATGCTGCAGTGCCCGCACCTCTGTCTGCACCTGTATGAAAAAGGGACATTCGCTATGGTTGTACAGTACCACTTCTGGTCGTGTGCCGAAGAAGGCAGATTTTGAAGAAGACAGTCCTGTACCGGTGCTAAAGTGTCTATACCCCTGGTCCATCGCGCTTCCATCAATAAGGAAGGTTGATTTAACAGGTTCAGCTTTTGCTCCAGTATTTCTCTGTCCGGGCTATCAGTGAAGAGGCGCGCGAGTATGCCTCCATTGGGACTTACATCCCATTGGTCTGTCGGGAGGATGGGATGATATTTGTCCGTAAAACAAATTGTCATGTCCATGCTTGCGAAATAGTTCGCCGGCAGATCCGCGAAAAAGGAAAAAGTCGGGCGCAAAAATCCGATAGGCCGCTTGATATCATGTCGGTGTGTGCAGTATCTTATGGCAGAATTCGATGGCAATCGAAAAAGATAGTAGAGACATGCAAACCACTGCCATAAGTGCTCAAAGGCAAAATGGTATCGTACGAAAATAGGGCAGCCGAGATAGTCTTCATCATGCCGTCCTATGCTCCCCCTTGATCGTACCGGTTGCACCGATACAGTGTGGGACCATGGAAATGGGACTACGTGGTTCATAATCTGCTGAGACACACTCTGTCCCCCATGTTCCGGGTAGAGTCCTGATAGGTGGCCCATGAAACCATATGGTCGTTCGTGCGAGTATGATATGTAATGCCTGAAAAGCAGGGCATCGGATATCGGGTCTTCCTGGTCCAACCCAAAAGCCAGAGTTGAGGCCAATTGAGCTCTGGATCGTCCAAACCGGCGGATGGTGAAACATCGTCAGTGGGGCCCGATTCATAACCACGGCCGGCAATACCAACTTGAGAGGGAGACCGTTCAGCAGATTACTGATATGCTTCGGGGTACGGTTCGTTTCGACGAACGGGATGTTGCAGCGGTTGGTTACCGCAGGGTTTTTGTGAAAGCGATCGTGATGCGCATCCACTTCGGTGCGTTTATCGATGCACATCCAATCATCCTGAGGGTTGGTTTGTATGGGGGCTGGTCCTTGCAAGCAAGGAACAAAAGCGATGCATTCCGACAGGAGGACATCCTCGGGCTGGGAAAGGCCCGTGCAACGCTCCTGATGGCAGACATTCATGGTTTTTATAGTGACACCTGCAAAGGTATGAACGACTTGACAGTCGATGTAACCTGGGCCAATATAAGGCGCGATATATATATCCCTTGTTGTCGAGGAATATACGGTCTCCTTGGTTGACTTGTGCCATGATTTCTGGCAACTGGCGTAGGGATATCCGGGCCCACGCCTTAGCCAGTTGGACTCTAGGGGCTACGTACGCTACTGATCTAATCAGTTGGCTCGTGTATAAGCGCGTGGCTACGTAACTATTCTGGTGCATGTCCTCATATCTTGTCAACTGACGGAGCTGTGAGAAGCACCGATCTAGATGTATGTTGCCGCCATGAAGCGGGATTTGATACCCACCGTCCTCGCGGATCTCGAGTCGGTGTCGCACTATCGTGATATTGCCTGGATCGTCAAAAGACTGGTCCTCGTAGATCCCATGGACCCGGACGAGGTAAGGCAGGTAATAGTAACAACGATGGTCGCATTTAAAGTGCTGACCGAATTGGACGAGATCTTCCCAATAGGGGCGGAGGCGGACGATCGCGTTTTGAATAATGAACAGTGACTTCCTGTCATTATAAACGTCCTTCAAAAACCGCACCTCCTACTTGCGGGACAGCTGGTATGATCTTGCCTTGACGGTGCATATCTCTTTCGAACCCGACGTGTGTGCGAGTAACCATGCGTGGTCCTACTGGGTGCATGATGCTATTTCGACCCGGGGTTGATAGACCCGCTCTCCGTGGAGTTGTAGGTCTTCCCTGGTCAAGTTGTCTCATGCCAGTATCCGTTATAGCGCGGCCTCGGACCGCTATGAGCTGAAGGTTAGTCAGATTCGAATCTCCTTGTGGGAAGGTTCGAGCTGCGCTAGGGGAGATTGATCCAGAGCGGCAGGACATGAGAGAAAACCCTAATGATCGCTGTGATCCCTGTGTCCAAAATTGTGGCAATCCCAGTATAGGAGGTTGCTGGACTAAGGGTGGAAGTGATCGCGGCAAGGAGGACGATGAGGAGCTAGCTTGTGATAGTGGTACAGGCGTAGCGGTTTGACGCGCCGGCGTCCCTGACGACGACGTCGCCGCCGGGGGCGTGCCATCTATCACTATAAGCTCCCTTTCCGACTGAGTCGGTCCTGGAGGAGAAAGTAGTGCGCTAGGAGACGTGACGTTCGAAAGAGCGGGCGACGTAACGCTAGCACCTGTTTGTGCCTTAGCGCCGTGGGAAGACGGTGACGTGACATTCGACAAAGCGGGCGAGTAAGCGGGAGTTGTCGGTGAAAAAGTAGGTTCTATGGGAGACTCCCTGGGTCCTAACCAGCTAGGCGTAGCGGCCGATCCGGGCTTGCGTGCCCACTCGCTAGGAGACGCGATGGAGGGAGTGGGTGATGGTCCTCCGGGAGTCTCTTGTGAGGCTTGCGTGGCCCGGTGATCTTGCCCCGAGCTCGAAGAATTCGAGCTTGAGCTTGAAGCGGTGGCTCCTTCAAAATCAGCCTGGGCTGGCGTCGCCGTCTCACTAGGTGACGGTGGTCCCTGAGGAGTCACGTTCTCCTCCTCGCGTATTGGGGGAAGACCCGTGATCGGAAAAGCCGAGACCGGTGTACGGTCCAGTCGGGCCGCTGTGGTCCGAGATCGTGTCTGTCGCGGTGTGGGGGATGTACGGTCAGTACTGTCCTCCTGCTTCTCCTCCGTCTCGTCTGTCTTCTCTTCGCTTTCTTCTTTCTCTTCCTGTTCCTCTTCATCATCACTCCCGTCAGTGGTGATCGCCACCAAAGGGAGGAGACTAAAAGGACATTCCTTAAGGTCTTGCTTTTGGGCTTCCTTCTCGTTATCATCCGAGGGGAGGTCCATCAGCGTGACCACCTGTTGGCAGGGACCATCTCTTAGGATTGTCCTGCTTCTCAAAACCTGATTGACAGTCTCGCTGGGCTGTCGGGGCGGGGTCAGGATCTCAAACTCATCCAAGAGGATTTGTTCGTCCTCCGCCCGTGTCGGCACGGCCGGCCACTGTTGGCCAGCTGCCATACGGATGAAAAGGACATCCGTGGATATGTTGGTCTGCATGATAAGGGCAGTGCCAAGCAAAATATCCGCTCCCGGGGGAACATGCTGAGAGGTGTAAAGGTAAATCTCATCCCAGCCTCTTGTAGGGAGGACTTGGATGTAGAGACGTATGCCTCTAACCATATTTATGATCCCTTGAGCCGTGCGGGCTGTCAGGATGGGCAAATCCATTTCAGTCAGGCCCATCTTGGAGGACAAGCGGTGGATCAGCCCCAAGGTATTACATCCGGCGTCAACTATGACAAAGATGTCGATAGCCTTGTCGGCGGTCTGATCCAGTCCGGCAATAGCCAGGACCCGTCCTTGGAGGACATTTGCCTTACGAGGTCGTACGGGAGCGACATAACGGCATTCAAGAGCCGTGTCAGTCCCGTCGTCCAATATATTATGGGTGCTTACCTGGCTAGGGTCGTCTACCGTCGCTTGAGCCGCCATCACCGCCGCCATAGGGGCATCCTTGCATTCCTTGCGGTCTTTTCCGCGTCGATCCTTCTGTCCGGGGCCAGCGCGTTGCTTCCCGGCCCGCGGGGGGCACCAATGCGAGTTGAGCCCCTTCTCCAGATCGCGCGTGCGTCTCCTACAGACTTCGAGTGTATGGTTTGGTTTGTCGACCTTGCCCAAGTGTTGACAGTAGGCGCAGGGCTCGGAGCTCTTGTTGTGTGGCGCGCGGTTCTCCTTGGCGGGGTCCTTCGTCCACTGGGCCGGCTTGGCGATTTTGATCGCGTTGGCCCCAGAAAAACGTGCAGTCTTGGTTGTACGCCCGCCGGAAGAACTCGAAAGCGCAGAGCCCTTGCGTTGGTCCGGGCCCGGGCCAGACTTCGGCTTGTTCTGCTGATGGGACGCCGGAGCTTGCCTCGCCACGACCTGCAGCTGACTACCCGAGGGTATGTCGCGGGGCCACTTGGTTCTTGGCTTCCTCGTGCTCTCCTTGGCCCTCTCCTTACGAGGAGGGCGCCAGCCGTAGTCGGAATCCGGTGCCGTCAGGATCATCTTGGGATCCCAATCCGTCAAGGTACGCGGGTTAGCCTTGAGGATGAGGTACCTCATCTCTTCCAAAGTGCGTGTCGGCGCAATGCCCCGCTTTTCCTTTCTATCTGCAGGGCCTCTATGTGTTGTATCTCCATAGGGGAGACACATCGCCGGGCTACCTCATACTTATGGGATTCCTCTGCCACAAGGCCTTCGTTCTGCAGCTGCCTGAAGAGCTTCTGTAAACGCGTGATATAAGTGGCCAAGTTCTCTTTCGACCGTCTCTTCATGTCATTCCTGTAACTCGGGCCGAAAGGCTTGGTAACGTCGTAGACGATGTCGATTTTCCATCGTGAGTCTACTCGGTAGTCCAGCCAGATCCATGGCAAGAGCTGCAGAGACTTCATGTAGGAGTCTTTGGAAGAAGTTCTTGCCGACCACGCGTTGAGGAAGATCTCGGCCTCAGACTGGGTCATACAAAGGGAGAGATTGGAAAGAAACAGGCGCAAGGTGTATCCTAATGATACGTGGTCGAACTTGAGCTTTTTGATCTCCCTCAGACGACGTTGTCGTCGTTCGGTAGCCAACTCAAATGGCGCCACCATCATAAGGACGGTGCTGCCACTAAAGCGTATACCGTTCCGGGTACGTGACGGCTCGGAACTACTCGACGAGGGCTGCTCGCCACTACTAGAGGATGCACTAGCTGTCGCTCTACTCCCAGGGGTTGTCCACCTCCACTTCTATCGTCGGGGCAGCTGGGCTGGCTAAAGCCGTTCCGGCTACCTCTAGCGTGACCGCTGCCGAGGCTGCGGTTTCCGCGACCGCCGTCCCGGTCTCTCCATCTTCGTCGCTCCCACCAGCTGGCGGGAGCGATTGCCTAACTGTGGAGAAAGTCACGATACGTGGAGGGGCAGAACGGGGTCGGCTTGAGGACTGCCCGACTCGGGGGGATAGGGGGCTGTCACCGTCGGCTGGCTCTGCCCCTCGCTCTGGAGAGAAAGAGAACAGAGGACCTTTCGACTCTTCTTCCTCCTCGACTACCCTTCCGTATGGGGAGACAAAAAGCGCGCCGCTGTCTTCGTACCGGGAGTCAGGAGGGGAGGCGAATGATCCCGGGAGGCTTGGGCTCCGTTGAGAAAACCTCGGGGTCGGGGATGAACCATACCCTGATGCTAGTGGGGAAAATGCCCCGTCAGCTGCAGCCGGTCTCGGTCGGGAAAACAGGGAACGCTGTGCCTCTGACCCGCCTATGGGGCCCAGACTACTTCCTGAAGGGCGAGAGGGTCGACCTGGGAAGGCTGTAATGGGGCCACCAAAGCGTTGGGAGCCAGTTGGGGGGAACCTTACCGGGGTGGGGGCCGCCATGAAGCGCGATGACGATGCTGCCGCCATAGCCGGAGGCATCGTCGCTGCCGTAGCTGTAGCCGTAGTCGTAGTCGTAGTCGTAGTCGTAGCCGTCGCTCCTGCCAGCGGGGGGCGGGTTGGGCCCATGGTAGGAGCCGCCGTGGCCGCTGGTGCCGGAATCGTCACGTAGCGTGTGGAGCTGGGGACGTTGTCCGGGGACAGAACCCAACCGACCTTTTTCGCAAGGTCGTTGTACCTACTTATAGCTAGGTCTCTCTCACCTCTATAAGCGGTCCACTTGTGGAAAGTGGATGGGTCCAACCAATTATCCACCATCTGCTCAAGGGGCTGCATGGGCTGCATGGGGGAGAAAAGGCTCCTCCTCAAGATTGAGAAGACAGTCTGCTTTCGCTAAGAGGGGGCCGAGGTCCTTATTTAAAGTCATTAGTACGACCTTAATGAAGTGGGCGCGGCTGATTCCGTCCATCTGGGGCGAGAGCTTCTTGGCTGAGCCGTCCTTGAGGGCCTTCCTGTATGTGTCTATGAAGGGGACCTTGAGGTTGGTGCGCAGCGTACGAGAGATGTTGAGGCATTCCTCTCGGTGGTAGACTTCCTGACTGACCAGATCGTAATTGGAGCGAGGAAATGAGGCTGGAAGGCTCATTTTGTCACACCTGAACGTAGAAGACCCACGATGTAGCAAACAGGTCTGGAATTTGCAAAGGAGACCTTTAGGGTTGGTTGCTACTCGATGGGGCTTGCTTGAGGGACTGTCGTATGTATGCAAGGGACTTGAACAGACTTGAACAGACTTGAACAAGACTTGAATACATGGTACAAGTCGCCTCTCTGCGTGTGGTGAACATGAACAACGGTCACCATGACCGGCCACTCAAAGACAGGTGAACTAGCTGTCCTGTGTGGGTGTAATGGCAGACCTTGAGCTTGCTCGCTGTTGGTGTTTCCAAAAGCAGGTAGGTGTTCCCCAATTCGAGCTGTCGACAGCACACACAAAGTGTGACTCTTCCGAAAAAATAGGGAAATTCGAATTGTAAGTCTTGACTACCCTCCTGTGAGGAAATTACCAACCGGCATTCAAATGAATACACACACGGCTGTCATTTGATCTAAAAATACTTCCGAGAACAGGGAAGGTACCAAAAGACGCTGGGATGGTCAATTCCAGTTTATTTAGTACACTTGCTTGACAGACTACTTGTCCCTTGCGAAACAATGCAAATTCTGAGAACTAACGAATAGTATTCAAGTGCTACATGTGTTGTGTAGCAGTTGGAGTTGTTCAAGTCTGTGGAAAAATAAAGGAAAATATGTTAAGTATACCACTTTAACTAACATATCTGACTTGTTTTACCATTTTACTTGGAGCGTGGACCGGAAACAGGAAAACACTGTCCAAGCAAATAAAGTATGACTGGAGACCGGAAATAGCGGTCAAAGGAATACAAGTTTTCAGATATGTGGAAAAAGGGCAATAGTCAAGCTTTTCTAAAAAGCTAGATGTTAAAGGGAAATAAATTGATCTGTTAACTGCAGTTGAAAACGTAACAACTACAAGTTATGCCAGTCGATAAATAAATGGAAAAATGAAGTAACGGAACTAAAAAGAGAAGTGTAAACTTGAAGCAAAAACTTGAAGAAAGTTTAACACAATATTAATGTTTCGGTCCGGTACGGTAGTCATTCCGATAAGGTCCTAATACATCTATTCTGTGAAAATTAGTAAGTCCTTATATTGTAGGGTGGTGTACACTGCGGACGGACGGGGCTGTCACCGTGGGCCTAGTAGGTTGTTATCCGCATCATAGTAGTTACGCTGACCGTGGCAACCGACTAATAGCCCCGGGATAAGCAACTTCCTCGCCTGCAACGGTGCACCGCACAAACCAGATCGAAGAAGGTTACTACTCACGATATTAATAGCATGACAAAGGTCATCAGGGGTGGAAGGTGTAGAGCGAAATTCAAAATTCAAATTTGAGATTCAAAATAGAAGTCAAATTCGAATTTTGCACAAATTCCGAAACCAAAACTTGATGATTAGGAGTAACGCAAATATTTAAACTTCTCTCTTTCAATCGTCCATATCTACTATCTCAAGAAGGAAGAGAATCCATCAACCTCGAGCCAAACCTCGATAGCCTCCATATTCCTACCGCTCACATTTACCTCTCTACTCCAAATAAATAGGAGTTATCGTAAAGGTTATCTGATAAACCGGGGAGGGGGGATTGTAGGCGCAGATACATACTATTAATATTAATACTAGGTAAATGTGCTACTTTAATATACCCCTGTGTCAACCCAGACACAATATTAATAAGAGGAAGTTTCCAATATTAATCCGGAAGTCTTAACCTGGTAACGATAATATTTCTATAAGTGCCTCGGACTGTTACAATTTTTAGACAGGAATATATTATCGTTAGCCTAGCCGGACCACGGGAAATGGCTGGTGTTGGCCCGCTTGGTTGTTTTTGGCTCCGCTAGTCTCCCACATTTTCCAGCATCTTTGATCATTATTACTAATATATAAGAACAGAGGATTGTGTTATTAATACTAGCGGAGGTGGTTGTATTATTAATAATATTAAAGAAGATGCATAAATAAATATATTTTTTTAGACCAGAACAGGCAAAAAATTCTATAGCAGTCGGCAGGCGAGTTTACACTGCGCCGCGGCATTGTATTGTTTGCTGCTTGAGTGTACAGCTTTGACTCATTAGCCTCGTCCCTGGGGACTCCCGCGCCAAGACTATAGCATCTTGCAAGGAAGTACTGCCGGTGCATCGGCGTGGCATTGCCTCTGCCGCTCGCGTCCACCACCCAACTGCCTTTTCATTGTCCTCGGGCACGTTCATAAAAGGATTGTAGAACAGGGCGAGCCGGAACTGCACCCGGGCGTGGCCTTGCTTAGCCGCTTTTGTAAACCACTCGACTGCCTTGACCTGGTCCTGATTCCTTGTCTGTTATCGTAACAAGCGCCCAAATTTAACAGTGCATCAGCGTTTCCTTGCTCCGCCGCTCGGCTGAACCATTCAACGACTGGACCTGGTCCTGGCCAACTACTTGTCCGTCATAGTAACGCACGCCCAAGTCAAACTGTGCATCCGCGTTTCCTTGCTCCGCCGCTCGACTGAACCACTCGACCGCCTTGCCTTCGTCCTTAGGCACGCCCGCACCAGTCACGTAGCATTCGGCCAGCCGCAGTTGAGCCTCCGCGACGACCTGGCCGGACGACCACCAATCCGAGCTTGAGGCTGCGTGAGTGTACCAGTGCACCGCCAGCGCCTGGTCTCGCGCAGTGCCCCGTCCGTTGGCGTAGCAGTCAGCTAGCCTCAGCTGAGCCTCGCGCTCATCCTGTTCTGCCGCCCGCTGGTAGGGGGAAGGAGGATGGGGAGAAACATATGACTCTCAAAAAAAGTACTACCAAAATTATTATTACTTTTTTTAAATTAAAAGCCCAACAATGTCTTACATTCTAAATTGGCACAGAAGGAAAAAAAAAAAAAAAAAAAAAAAAAAAAAAAAAAAAAAAAAAAAAAGCTAGCAAGGGCTTATAATTAAAAAAGCTCGGGCCCCAGGTCTAGGAGCAGATAGCGGATTAAATGAGTAGGAATTGCTTGGTGGTCCTGGGTGGACACGTAGGTGCCTGGGTTTTCTGCTGCATCTACATAGGTCTGATAGGTCCGACTACGACTGCCGTGCAAAAATACGGCGCCTCGATGGTTGCTGGGCCTAACTACGCACTGCCCCACGAGCAGGCGGCAGGCGAGCATGGTGTGGCACCCATTGTGGCCGGGGGAAGTATAGCTATGTGCCGTGCACGCCCGGGGCGAGAAATAAACGCCCCAGCCCAGCTTCTGCCTGACGCAGAACCTCGTGGCCAGCCCGTTGGTAATAATAGACTCGACGCACGTGTCGCGCGTCCCGTGAAAGACTGCTATTTCCCGGACAGGGTCTTGCTCTTCCATCAGCGTCTTGGTGGCCTTAAACAACGCTTCCAGGATGGGGTGCTCCAGCCTCTGAATCGACACTATCGCGGAGCCAGGACTCATGGTGCTTTCAAACATGGCGCGGATCTTCTGCTCCTCTTTTTCCTCCTCTTGGCCTGCCGGAGCAGCCTGGGATAAGTAGGGACAGCCTGTCGCTGTGGGGTCTACATGCTCTAGCACGAGACGCGTCGCCTTGAGCCGCTTCCCCGTCGCTAGCCTGCACACCTCCGTCTGGGGAAAGTTGACCTCATATCTCTGGCGTATCGTGCCGTGCTCGAACTGCATCCGTGGATAACGTTCAGGCTCCCGGCGGTACTGCGCGTAGGCCTTCTCAATTGCTTGATCGATCTTGTCGGGCAAAAACCTCAGGCTTAGGTCGTCCAGGCGCACGAACCAATGAGCAGCCAGCTGTCTCCCCTCCGCCACAGCCGCGGCCGCCTTGTCGTGCCTGGCTTGAATTTCTCGACAAAAGTAGACAGAATGCTTGAACCAAAAATCCACAATCTGCGCCAGGCTCTGTAGCTTGCCTTGCAGCCTAAGGTTTAACAGCCTCCCGTTGGGGGGCTTCCACCACGACACAAACTTCTTGATGATTAAAAGCCCTGCTTTCTGGTCGTTGTCGTCTTGCGCGCCGGGGTTGGGGGTAAAGTAAAAGTTTAGCAAAGGGCCCATGCTCTGCAAGAAAAGCACTACCGTCAGCTCGGGCATCCAGCGCCTGTACGGATTGTGGTCACTTGCATAGGAAAACCTGACAAAAATGGGGCAGCCCTGCTCGTGCTCTGTCCTGACTACTTTTGTGCAGGCAGAAACCTTGCTGTCAATCTTATCAAGTTCTGCATCCAGGTAACGCGTAAACGAGCCCGCGGGCCACGACGGGCCTTTGCTACTACTACTACTACTACTACTACTACTACTACTACTACTAGGGTATAACGCAGGCTGTGCGCCGGCCGGCGCTGCCAGACTCGCGGCATTGCAAAGGGTTGCCTCAAAGGCTCTCTTCGTCCCCGAAAGCATCGGCTGCACATGCTGATGCTCGTCATCATCGTCGTCGTCGTCGGGGGCTGCGTGTTGCATGACTGTAAGTGCTACTAGTTTCAATAAAAGTGGCAAGGGGGAGGGAAGGAAGGGGGGGGGAGGGGGAAGGGGGGGGGAGGGGGAGGGGGGGAGAGAGAGGTGTGGAGGAGGACACGAATTTGGAACAATTGAATTATTTATTACGTCATAGACGTCTATTTATTATGTGGGGTGGCAGTGCGGATGTGGTGATGGTGATGATGCTCAAATTGTTGTGGTTGTGGTTGTTGTTGCTATTATTATTATTATTATTATTATTATTATTATTATTATTATTCGCATGTACAGATTTGCATCAGCAATTGACAGAGAAGCACTATTATTATTATTATTATTGTTATTATTATCATTATTATTTTTATTATTATTATTATTATTTATTATTATTATTATTATTATTATGCTATAGTCTGAGGAAGCCTATAATAATAATAATAATAATAATAATAATAATAATAATAATAATAATAATAATAATAATAATAATAATAATAATAATGTATCTCCTGCCAATTGCTGAGCCAAAAGGCCATGTGCTCCAGTCCTCCATTCCATAAGGAAAGTCTCCACACCAATCGGTGGAATAAAGGAAGTGACGGCATAGAACATTACTCTAGGAGCTTTATACCAATCAGCCCATTGAAAAGGACCAATGGCCTATGTACTCCCTAATAATAATAATAATAATAATAATAATAATGATAATAGTATTAATAATAATAATAGTAATAATAATAATAATAATAATAATAATAATAATAATAATAATAATAATAATAATAATAGTGCTTCTCAGTCAATGGCGAATGCATTTCTGCACATGTGCCTCCATCGTCTCACCCGCGAGGGGAGTACGAAGATTTGACGATAGGCTCTACTGACACCCCCGCAAGGCAGCTCCAAGCCTTCCAGACAGACCAATACTTTCAAAGAAAATATTCTTTGAAAATACTGGCACCGACGGGAATCGAACTGGCGACAGGTCCCAGATGGTAGACCTTAACCACTGGGCTATCGCGGTGCCACTTAATAATAATAATAATAATAATAATAATAATAATAATAATAATAATAATAATAATAATATGTATGTATGTATGTATCGTCTGCCAATTGCTGAGCCAAAAGGCCATGTGCATCCAGTCCTCCATTCCCTAAGGAAAGTCTCCACACCAATCGGTGGAATAAAGGAAGTGACGGCATAGAACATTACTCTAGGAGCTTTATACCAATTAGCCCATGGAAAGGGACCGATGGCCTATGTACTCCCTAAATAATAATAATAATAATAATAATAGTGCTTCTCTGTCAATGGCTGATGCATTTCTGCACATGCGCCTCCATCGTCTCACCCGTGAGGGGAGTACGAAGAATTGACGATAAGCTCTAATGACACCCCCGCAAAGGCAGTTCCAACACTTCCAGACGGACCGGTATGTTCAATGAAAATACTGGTCCAGACGGACCGGTATGTTCAATGAAAATACTGGTGGCACCGACGGGAATCGAACTGGCGACAGGGCCCAGATGGTAGAACTTGACCACTGGGCTATCACGGTGTCCACAATAATAATAATAATAATAATAATAGCGGAATAACCTCGGCTTAGTGCAGTCTTGCCCTCAGGAGCTCCATCGGTGGCCCCGATCATCAGGCGAGAGACTGACACGGGGGGGTGGAGGACCTCGAACAAGGGTATTGGAGGCTTATGTCCGTTGAGGATATGCCATTAGCTGCATCAGTACGCCTCAGATATAGTAAATCTGCCTTGAAGTGTTGACTGTGACATATTTGAGGGAAATCCCGATGAAAAAACCTAGTCACACTTACTAAACAGAGTTCCAGCCCAATGGCCTCAAGGCGTTAAACTGTGACGCCAACTCATAACCCTTTGGTGGTAGATGCTGGGGAGGAGGGTCGTTGCGCGCGTAAAAGATCTTAAACTCCGCATATGCTGGTTGATAGCCCAGGACCCAGCAGACACCAGATTGTTATGGGTGGGGTTTCGAGGCAGCTCTAGCAACCGCGCTTGGTGTATGCACTTGCACATTCGGTGACGTCTTGCAAGAGGTTGCTGGGACTGCGGAATAACCTCGGCTTAGTGCAGTCTTGCCCTCAGGAGCTCCATCGGTGGCCCCGATCATCAGGCGAGAGACTGACACGGGGGGGTGGAGGACCTCGAACAAGGGTATTGGAGGCTTATGTCCGTTGAGGATATACCATTAGCTGCATCAGTACGCCTCAGATATAGTAATAATAATAATAATAATAATAATAATAATAATAATAATAATAATATATGGAGGGGTGCACAGTATGGCACCCCACGGGAAGAGGAGGTGGTTGGGCCTCTTCCCACTGGTTTCGAGGCTATGTCGTTGTGTTGGCTCCGAGGCTATGTTGTTGTGTTGGTTCCGAGGCTATGTTGTTGTGTTGGTTCCGAGGCTCAGTTGTTGTGTGGGTTCCGAGGCTATGTCGATGTGGGTTCCGAGGCTATGTTGTTGCGTTGGTTCCGAGGCCATGTCGTTGTGTTGTTTTTTATAAGACATACACCACGTGGGATCAAAGGGGTATTTACATTCCGCGATCTAGGGGTGGTGACGGGTTTCGAGGCGTCCCAGATACTTACCACAAAACGTCCTCATGCGCTGGCAGACCGCATGAAATGTCTGCTACCCCTGTGAGTACCTCCATGCGGGACCTACCCAGTCTCGTGGAGCTCTCACGCGGGGAAGATCAATCATTTGTAGTTGATTTCCTGCAAGGTACCCGACACTGTGTGGGTAGTAGGGACTTCCTTTTGGGGCCTTCTATGCAGGATGGTTAGAGTCACTCTTCCCTCCCCAACATACTCACTGTAGTCCCTGTTGGGTCGAGGGATGGAGGCGCATGGCCCTCGGGCTCAGCCATGACAGATCAATATATATTATTATTATTATTATTATTATTATTAGGGCCCTGTCGCCAGTTCGATTCCAGTCGGTGCCACCAGTATTTTCATTGAACATACCGGTCCGTCTGGAAGTGTTGGAACTGCCCTTGCGGGGGTGTCATTAGAGCCTATCGTCAATTCTTCGTACTCCCCTCACGGGTGAGACGATGGAGGCGCATGTGCAGAAATTCATCAGCCATTGACAGAGAAGCACTATTATTATTATTATTATTTTTATTATTATTATTATTATTATTATCTAAATGTTATTGTTGTTGTTATTGTTGTTGTTGTTGTTGTTGATGATGATGATGATGTTTTTGTTGCTGCTGCTGCTGCCGCTGTCGTCGTCTAGTCGTCGTTATTGTTGTTGTTGTTGTCGTTGTTGTTGATGATGATGTTGTTGCTGTTATTGTTTGTTGATCTCGTTGTTGTAACCGCACCACCACCACAACAACTACATGTACAACAACCCAATCAGCAACAAACACACAAACAAACAAGCAAACAAAGAAACAAACAATTGTCAAACAAACAGCAACAGCAACAATATGAGCAGTAACAACAATAACGATAACGGCAACCGCGGGTTTTCACCAAAGAAGCAACAAATTACAATCAACAACAAGAGCAAACAACAACAACTAGCAACAAAAACAGAACAAGAACAACGACGACGCCGCCGCCAACAACAACAACAACAAGGACAAGAAGAAGAACAACAACATGCATGCGCATATGCGCATACACATACGTTCATTTACATGGATGCATACATAAATACATACATACAACATACATACATACATACATAGTATTACATACATAGTATTACATACATACATACATACATATACACATACATACATACATACATACATACATCATGCACACATGCATACATACATACATGCATACATACATACAGTATTCCACATACATGCATATGCTACATACATACATACATACATACATACATACATACATACATATATCTGAGCTAGCGCGCGCATACATGTAGTTTCGGAGATAAAAAAAAACACCAAACTTCCCATTCCATATACAAGCAAAAGATGAAATGGAGAAACAAAAAGAAACGCAACAAACAGAAAGCTCAAAAATGTTTATCAGTTGCCTAATATTATTCTTCAGAAGCAAAGGATTTGAGAGAGAAAATGGAAAAGGAAGCAGAGAAAAAAATCATGGTGGCAAAATTTTGCAGGTGCTGGCAGGCCTGCAATGGTGGAACAAGATACAGAAAAACAGAAAACCAAATGTAAAAAAGTGGCAAGAGTGAAGATAAATAAACAAACGAGACCATGGCTTCAATTCTGAGCTTCTGTGCATGTCGGCTAGCTTTTGACAACAACAACAACAACAACAACAACAACAACAACAACAACAACAACAACAACAACAACAACAACAACGAGACGACAACGACAACGACATACAACATACAAAACATTCTGTGTTTTTTGTTTTTTGTCCAAAAATATTCTAAGTTTCATTTCCCCTCTCTGCTATCTATACACTTTACACTATCGAGCATGAGTTCACTACAAAACACACACGCATCATAGCAACAGATCGAAAGCAATAACAGGCAAGAGAAAGACGTACCAGAAGAGCAAGAGAACATGCTCAAATGGACAAATTTGCTGAACACATTCTTTGCATAGCCTACATGCAGATAGGCTCAGAATTGAAGCCATGGTCTGGCTTATTTGTTTATTTTCACTCTTGCCACTTTTTGTGTTTGGTTTTTCTTGTTTTTTTTCTTAGTCTTGTCCACCATTGCACGGATGGCAACATCCTGCAAATTTTTGCCACCATGATTTTTTTTTCTCTGCTTCCTTTTACATTGTCTCACTCCAACCCTTGGCTTCTGAACAGCAGCATAAATAGTCGGATACACATTTTTGAG
>WBZZ01005089.1:52500-85000 GCA_019918135.1 Paulinella micropora
CTCCTCGCCCCCATCCTCCACCCCAAGCTCCTCCCTTTTACCCTCCCTAGCAGACCAACACTCAGACACATATGATCCAAACAACACATCCAACTTTGGAGGGGGACGCAACGCTGTAACACCTAACAACGCAGCAAGCCTAAAGTTACTGCGGAAGCGCGACTTCCCCTGAAAAAGCTTACAAAACAATCGTGATTGATCCACAGGCGACATATCATCCCAACCCTGCCGCACAGAGCCCTCCCGCTCCCGCCCAAGCAACACATCCTCCACCACAACCTCACCGCCTACGACCTCACCACCCTCCTCACTCCCTCCATCCCCCTCAGCACCCCCCACAGCCATGCCACCGAGCCTCTGCATACTCAGCAACAGCTGCTTACGTCTCCCCTCATGCATGGGGCAAACCCATAAGAAGTGCGCAAGGGACTCATTGACATCATCATGACAACAGAAGCAGCGAGGGGACATGCCACTGACCAACTTGCTGCGGTACAACCGAAGGCGGTTGTTGCAGCTGAGCAACCTTCTCCGAAGCAGATTATAATGCGCATCATCAAGGGCTACCCATCTTGGGAACTCCTTAGTTCCAAAGACTTGTCTTAGGATGACTCGCAGGCCATCAGTAAGATCGCTGCCTGCCTCTCGCTTGTCCCACATCAGTTGCTGCACCATCTTGACGTCCTGCTGAAGGGCCCACTTGTCCACAGTCGAACACCAACCCTCGAGGTCCTTCTCTGAGCTATTTAGGAGCTCCTGAAGCCCTTGTTGTAGATCCATTGAGTCCCTGATAGCGCCTTCGGCCTCCGCAGTCCAATCGGATTTGACTTGAGATGCGATGACAGGAAATCGCTTCTCCTGTAGAACACGCAGCCGTCCATAGAACTTCAGTTGCGCCGCCCGCCGCAAACGCTCCGCACTCAAAGAGCGCGCCAGAAAGAGTGTAATCCACTTGCTTGTCTTAGGGCTGATGCCGAGAATCATCCTCATGGGGCGCAGCATTGCTGCCTCCAGCTTGGTGAGCTGCGATACGGGGGCACGCCAGACATCGAAGGCGTACTTCAGCTTGGCCCCCACAAGTTGATTCCAGCACATGAGACGATACCTAGCTTGTATCTCACCTGCACACCACAAAGAGTACCAACCTGCGGTGGCGACTTCAGTGACACGCGTAGCCCGCAGGGCCTGCTCCTTCCACTTCAGGTCGTCGGTGATAACCACTCCCAGGTACTTGTACTGACTGGTGACACAAAGCTTCTGGCCGCGAAACCACACCACGGGCTCACCTCGCTCCCTGATACTTGGTCGTTTCGCCTTGCTCGACGTGTAAATGGGCATGATTTCCGTCTTGCCGGGCTTCAAGTTGACTTCCAGCCGGTAATCTTCCGCGAACTTGGCCACAACATTGACCATCTTCTGGAGCTCGGTGCGACTGTGAGCGATGAGGGCCACGTCGTCCGCGTATAGAAGTGCCTTGATGTCGTTCAGCCGCTTCACATCCGTGATCTTGAGAGCACTCGCCAGCCGATCACACAGCTCATCCATAAAGACGTTGAAGAGTGTGGGAGAGAGAGGGGACCCCTGTTGGACCCCTACACCCTCCAGTACTTCGGGGGTGAGTGTTCCATCAACTAGCACTTGCGACGAAGTCTGCTCGTAGCACCTGCGTAGCGTGCGCCAGAACTTGCCCCTTACACCCAGCTTCCAGAGCCTCTCAAATAGGCCATCTCTCCAAACAGACGGGAAAGCCTTGCGTAGATCGACGAACAGGACATAAGACTCCCGCTTCTGCTGCTGACGCCCCTTCAACCTCTGCCAAAGGGTAAAGACCTGATCCGTAGTGCGACGCCCCGGGCGGAAGCCTCCCTGCTCTGGACGTAGCTTATCCGGGCCATCCACGAAGAGCGTTAGACGAGTAGCTAATAAGGACAGATACAGCTTACCAAGGCAACTAATAATCGAGATATCCCTCCAGTTGTCAGGATCCGTAGGATCCCCACCCTTGGGGATATTGACGATGATTCCCTTGCCCCAAGCTTTTGGAGTCCTCTCGGCTTCTCGAATCCAGTTGAAGTACTGCGTTAAGTAGCCATTGATGTAGGCGCCGCCATACTTGAGCATCTCGTTCTTCACTTTGTCCTCGCCACAAGCTTTGTGGTTATTCAGGGCACGTTGCCTTGCAAGGACCTCCTCTTGCGTGAACGGCTTGTCCAGCTCTTCGCAAGTGTCTTCACCTACTTCGTGCTCCTTCATAGCCCGGGCCACCTCATCTCTGAAGCGATCGTTCCAGTGGAACTGCCGCTTAGCTTCGGCTTCCTCCCACTCCAGCGAGCCTGCTTCTGCACAGCACTCCACCACAACAGTCGCACTTGCCGGATTTTCCCGTGGCTTCACCGAATTTTTCCGAAATTCCTCCCACCGAGCGACCTTTTCCGGCAGCGTACACGCCAGTGAGCCATCCTCCCTTTGCACCGGCGCGGAGACCTTCGTTCTGCGTGCCCCGCCAAGCCGCTTCGCGAGTAGCCAAAAGCGCTTTGAGGATTGCTCGCGTTGACATTTGACCGCTTCTTCCTGCACTTGCTTGAAGGAGGAGGACTTCTTGGCCCGAGTTGCCTTCCGAATTTGCTTGCGGAGCCGTAGCCAATTCAGACGGGCTTCTGCATTCGATTCATCCCTCCTGTATGCTGCGTAGGCCTCCCGGCGCTGCTGAATGAGCTCCTTTAGCTCCCCGTCGAACCAATTGTTGGTGAAACGGGGTCGTATACATCTGGAGCCAAGGACCCGGTGCGCCGCCATTCGGAAGGACTGCGCCACTCGCTCGGTGACGTCATCTACCACCCGTTGGCTGTCGGCACCACCCGATAGGTCAAGCTCAGGCAGCTGATGCACTCCAAGCTTCTGTAGGCAATGCTGGAATACGTCATCGAACTTGTCGCGTAGATAATCCAGCGCTTGCTTCGCAGCGTGATCATTACCCGAGACACCAGCACCAATAAGCTTATCAACACGAAAGGACCTGTAAGGTTTCGCAGCCCGCTTTGGCCGGCGCTGGCCGCTCCACGTCAGTTCGGCCCATACTGCCTTGTGGTCCGTATCAAGATCATCTTCGCATACTCCGAACTTTGCTCCAGATGCCAAGCCAGGCGACGCGCAGATGTAATCGAGGAGGTGCTTGCCTGTGCCCATGCCGCGCTGCTCACGCCGGGACCACCAGTAGGACCCTTCCACTGGGCACGAGAAGCCGCTCAGATTTCGCAGGCCCGTAGCGACGAGGACAGCCGCGAGTCTCTTGCCGTTCTCCGAACGTACCGGTGCTCCCTTATCATCGACCTCCCCGTGCTGACCGACGATGCCCTCCTCTTTTCGGCTGCATGCCGGCCCGAGCTTCGCGTTGGCATCCGCCACCGTGACCACAAGACCTTTGGCTCCAAAAAAAGCTATAGCTGCCTGCCAGGCCGCATACGCCTCTGACGACTCTTCTTCCTGCGTTTCCTGGGGAAAGTAGCCGTTGCCCACATAGATATCCTGAGCGCCGGTAACACCCGAGGCGATACGCAGCCACACTTGCTGCCGGTGGTCGACGGGGGCTGACACCAGGTTGCAATACGGACAAAGGAAGTTAGCCACCGCGAATAGAACCCCACCCTTGCAGCGATTTTTCTCGCTGACCTCCGCAGGTTTTCCAAAAATCCGGAATCCATCCAGGCTGCATTTGGAAAGTTGCTTCTTGCCCATGCGGTGCTCCTGAGCCCCGATGACTAGCCAGCCCTCGTGCTTGTAGAATGATGCCCATTCCGCCGTGCCTACGTTGTCGTATCCCGTTTTACCCTGCCAGTTGTGACTCGCGACGAGTAGCTTGAAGCCGGTATCGAACTGCTTGGAGCGGTGCTTCTTGGCTCGTTTCCGGACCCGACGGCCGCGCTTGGCTTCCGCCCTCGTGCTGCCCCCCTCTGCAGGTGCTTGCGCAGGTTGGTCCCCCACTGCACTGGCCGCCGAATGCAGGGGCACCACATGCACATCAGCACACTCAGACACACACTTAGGTGCATCGGCAGCCAATTCCGAAGACACCACCTGCACATCATCGACACATTCTTCATGCAGAGGCAAGACGCGATATCCCGTCGCAGCTTCCTCCTTCCGGACCGCCGCTTCCCCACGCAGATGGATGCGAATAAGCCTTCGGACACGTTCCCTGTCCCTGAACCTGCGCCCAAGGGCCACATTGACCCCTCTGCCGAAGAATTTGAGATGTTTGAGTTGCTGCAACGCCGTCTGCCTGCTGGCATCGTCCTCGTAGACCAGCTCCAGGTGACGAGACATTCGCTGGCCTTGCCACTCCATTACCGGGACCACCAGACCAAGACCGCTCATTTTGGAGGCGATCTCCTGTAGATTGGCGCGTTCTGAGAGCCCCCAGACAATCAGATTACGCCCGTCCTTGTCGTACCGATCTACCCGCCGGTACCGTCGAGGCGGCGGTGCCATCTGCCATATAGCGCCGCTCGCCTTATGTTGAAGCGCCGACCCGTGTGCCAGGTTTGGGGAGGAAGGATGAGGCGCAGCTAAGATAGCCTCTCCACGTGGTTCAGGAATTCCGTCATATACGCGAGCCCTCATCCTCCCATCCTGGGACATCGGGCCAGAGCCCGTCGAAGAGGCATTCCCACGGGGATTGTCCAGGTCTTCGGCGATTCTACCTTGTCCCATAAGGGCCACAGTGGTAGCTCCGTGCTTCGCGTATTTGTAATCCATTGAGAGTAGTAGACGGCCAATGTCGCTGGCCATCACCGCCGCGCCTCTTTACGCCGAGGAAAGCGCCCGTCCATGCAAATAGCATCGGCAGTATCTGCAACACACACTACACGCATTTCCGCCGGTGTCACTGGACGCTGCCGCGTCGCTTCGTGCCCTTCGGCGCCCGCCAGCACCCCCAGCGTCGCCAGAACCTGCCTCACGCACTACACACACTCTCCATCGCATCGCCAACGCCTCTACTCTCATGCCTTATGGACTTTCAGCTGCTCCTAACAATACACATCATGAGGTACGGGTGTCCCCGAGTGGAGCCAGATCGGACGGCGTGCCGCTGAAACTCCTTCCCCCACGTGGGTATAGAAGGCGCGAACCTAGCGGTACCTATAGGGTCTTACAGACAAGTATAGTAATCCCAGCCGAAGCTGCTCAGTTAGAAATGCAACGGTGGAGGGTGTGAATGCATGGGGCAAGGCACGGCAACGCAGCAAGGCACTGGCAAGGCATTGGGACCGACTGAAGCCCCTCTCCAACGTGCGCTCATCATGTGTTCCAGTTAGGCAACCCCGAAGAAGCGAAGATAGGGAGGAGACAAAACCCAGATAGGATGAGGATAGGATTAACATGAAGCCGAAATGGAGCCGAGTTGGAACAGGTCAACTCAGCCCCATCTCGGCTCAATGTGAATCCTATCTTCAACCCATCTCGGTACTGTTTCCTCCGAATGCTCACCTCAACAAGATCACCAAACCGGAACTGGAAGCCCCCAGGCATTTACTCGGCAGGAAATTCGGCGAAAATGGGCTAACCAGGAAACCAGACCCAAACCAACAGCCAAGAAAAACGAGCCAACCAACAATCCAACAGACAACCCCACAACCTGCCTGGCCGAACCCCTACCGAGTAAATGCCCAGTTGAGAGTTGCGCATATCCCGGTGACCGCCCTCCCCAAGCGGTCACCTTCGTGGGGAGAGGCCCAACCACCTCCTCTTCCCATGGAGTGCCATCTTGTGCACCCCTCCAGAATAATAATAATAATAATAATAATAATAATAATAATAATAATAATAATAATAATAATAATAATAGTGCTTCTCTGTCAATGGCTGATGCATTTCTGCACATGCGCCTCCATCGTCTCACCCGTGAGGGGAGTACGAAGAATTGACGATAAGCTCTAATGACACCCCCGCAAGGGCAGTTCCAACACTTCCAGACGGGCCGGTATGTTCAATGAAAATACTGGTCCAGACGGATCGGTATGTTCAATGAAAATACTGGTGGCACCGACGGGAATCGAACTGGCGACAGGGCCCAGATGGTAGAACTTGACCACTGGGCTATCACGGTGTCCATAATAATAATAATAATAATAATAATAATAATAATAGTGTATCTCCTGCCCATTGCTGAGCCAAAAGGCCATGTGCATCCAGTCCTCCATTCCATAAGGAAAGTCTCCACACCAATCGGTGGAATAAAGGAAGTGACGGCATAGAACATTACTCTAGAAGCTTTATACCAATCAGCCCATGGAAAGGACCGATGGCCTATGTACTCCCTAATAATAATAATAATAATAATAATAATAATAATAATAACAATAATAATAATAATAATAATAATAATAATAATAATAGTGCTTCTCAGTCAATGGCGAATGTATTTCTGCACATCTGCCTCCATCGTCTCACCCGTGAGGGGAGTACGAAGATTTGACGATAGGCTCTACTGACACCCCCGCAAGGCAGCTCCAAGCCTTCCAGACAGACCAATACTTTCAAAGAAAATATCCTTTGAAAATACTGGCACCGACGGGAATCGAACTGGCGACAGGTCCCAGATGGTAGACCTTAACCACTGGGCTATCGCGGTGCCACTAATAATAATAATAATAATAATAATAATAATAATAATAATAATAATAATAATAATAATATTTACTATATCTGAGGCGTACTGATGCAGCTAATGGCATATCCTCAACGGACATAAGCCTCCAATACCCTTGTTCGAGGTCCTCCACCCCCCCGTGTCAGTCTCTCGCCTGATGATCGGGGCCACCGATGGAGCTCCTGAGGGCAAGACTGCACTAAGCCGAGGTTATTCCGCAGTCCCAGCAACCTCTTGCAAGACGTCACCGAATGTGCAAGAGCATACACCAAGCGCGGTTGCTAGAGCTGCCTCGAAACCCCACCCATAACAATCTGGTGTCTGCTGGGTCCTGGGCTATCAACCAGCATATGCGGAGTTTAAGATCTTTTACGCGCGCAACGACCCTCCTCCCCAGCATCTACCACCAAAGGGTTATGAGTTGGCGTCACAGTTTAACGCCTTGAAGCCATTGGGCTGAATAATAATAATAATAATAATAATAATAATAATAATAATAATAATAATAATAATAATAATAATAATAATAATAATAGTGCTTCTCTGTCAATGGCTGATGCATTTCTGCACATGCGCCTCCATCGTCTCACCCGTGAGGGGAGTACGAAGAATTGACGATAAGCTCTAATGACACCCCCGCAAGGGCAGTTCCAACACTTCCAGACGGGCCGGTATGTTCAATGAAAATACTGGTCCAGACGGATCGGATGTTCAATGAAAATACTGGTGGCACCGACGGGAATCGAACTGGCGACAGGGCCCAGATGGTAGAACTTGACCACTGGGCTATCACGGTGTCCAATAATAATAATAATAATAATAATAATAATAATAATAATAATAATAATAATAATAATAATAATAATAATAATAATAATAATAGTGCTTCTCTGTCAATGGCTGATGCAAATCTGCACATGCGCCTCCATCGTCTCACCCGTGAGGGGAGTACGAAGAATTGACGATAGGCTCTAATGACACCCCCGCACGGGCAGTTCCAACACTTCCAGACTGACCGGTATGTTCAATGAAAATACTGGTGGCACCGACAATAATAATAATAAGGATAATAATAATAATAATAATCATAATAACAACAACAACAACAACAACAATATGAGCATCATCACCATCATCACATCCACCACACTGCCCCCACATAATAAATATGAGTCACGTAATAAATTATTCAATTGTTCCAAATTCGTGCTCAAGTTTGAAGATGATTTGAACATAAGTTTGATTAAATTTTATTTAATAAGAAAAAAAATTCAATTACGTCATTACTGCTTTGTGCAAAAGAGCATCAAAACCAAAGAAATGGTATTATTGATATCAGACAGGTATACGTATTACGGGCGACATTCAAATTGGCCGACAGAAGCTTAAAGTTTTAATTATAAAAAGTCAAACTTATATAAAAAGTTAAATCTGTATAAAAAGTTTGAACTTACATAAAAAGTTCAACTTATATAAAAAGTTAGATTTCTATTGAAAGTTGAACGTGCGTAAGATAGTTAAATCTATATAAAACAGATAAATTTTTATCTATTTTATACAGATTGAACTATTTTATACAGTTCGAACTATTTTATACAGTTCAAACTATTTTATACTGGCACTGTCTGTATAAAACAGATAAATAAATATTTATCTATTTTACATCAATCAAACTATTTTATTCAGTTCGAACTATTTTATAATATACAGTGCTTAGCCTAGCTTAATATACCGGTTGACATTATTAATAAATATTAATATTAATATTAATATTATTAATAATATTACTGTTATTAATGATAGTATTAATATATTAATGATATTATAATAATATTAATACAAGTTATTAATGTTAATAACAACGACGACTCGACTATTTGATTTCTATTAATATCGTAACATTAATATTAATATTATTAATAATGATATGATTAGCCAGTAATTTTAACTTAAATTCTACTCAAGTTTCATTTTACCAAATTAACCTCTTGCATAATGGGAATATTAATATCCAGTTGATCAAGCACTTTTTTGATTGCTCATTTTACCCATGGAACCTCTTGCATACTTGAATGGGAATATCCAGTTGATCAAGCACTTTTTTGATTGCTTCCTGATCTGACTTGGAAATTTTGCCAGCCGCCGTCATTTCAATTGCAAAGACCCTGCACTCCGACGACGTGTACACAACCGGCATCTGCCGCCCCGCACTCCCCTTAGGCCCAGTAGTAGCAAACATCCAGGTGCAGTCCCTTTTACTTTGCCGCGCTACACCGTACTTTCCAGTGAGTGTGTTGTTGTCGTCGGTGCCAAACATAGTCAGCTGTACCATCTTGACGCCATCATCTAGGTACGCACTCACCACCCTGCCCAAGTTCCAAGCGCGAATTGCCCCTCCATCCTTTCCTTCAGCCCCGCGCGCCAGTAGTTCCGCCACCTCATCCTTTCCTTCAGCTTCTATTGCCGCGACAAAACTGCCTTTCTGTGGCGGTCCGCCTTCGTCATCGGAATCTTCAGACTCCTGGGACCCCGGGACTTCAGACTCAGCAGAAGCGTGCTGTGGCGGCGAGCCAACTTCATCTGACACTGCAGACTCGTGGGACCCCAAAACTTCAGACTCAGCAGAAGCGTGCTGTGGCGGCGAGCCAACTTCATCTGACACTGCAGACTCGTGGGACCCCGAAACTTCAGACTCAGCGGAAGGATTAGCCGGGCTCACTGCGGCGGGAGACTGGGACGAATAGCTGCAGGAAGAGCTGGACACAGACGTAGACTTGTGGGAACCCGAAACTTCAGACTCAGCGGAAGGGATCTCCGTGTTCACTGCGGCGGGAGACTGGGACGAATAGCTGGACACAGACGCTGCCGCTTCTGCCAACTCCTCGGTCACGCTGGCGTAGCTCGCACTTGCCACGTCCTCGACTTCCTCGGTCACGCTGGGTAAACCCGAAGTTGCCACACCCTCGACCCTCTGCAAGCAACAGTCAAGAAATGGTTTCTTTGCCGCTATGGAGACAGAAGCAAGAAGAGACAACCAGTGCGACCTTTTGTGTAGCAGTTGAAGGAACTTGCGCTGCCACTGCCTCGACTCTCTGCAGCAACACAGAAACAAAACAAACGTGACGCAAAAGGGAAAAAGCAAGAGACCTTAGCAATTGGAGGTTGCCGCTTAATAACTGACTCCATCATTTTTGCCCTCCTCTCTGCACTACGTAGTGCTGCAAGAGTCTCCCCTGCGGACGTCTGTGGCTGCATTTTTTGATCATTCCGTGCACTCTCTGCCTCTCGTATCGAAGCAGCAACTGCCCACGCTAAATCCTTGTCCACCCCCGGCTGCAATTCTCCCTTTCTTGCTTTTGCTGCCAGATCCTCGACTTTGGCTTTTTCATACTCCTCGTCTGTTTGCGCAATTAGTGTCGCTGCCGGGATGTCCGGCTCGGACTTGCCGCTTGATGTGGGTCGAGGACTCCAATCGTCAAAGTCGGCGGCTAACCACTCTTCCGATGGCTCCTCCACTTCCACTTCCTCTGGCTCCTCACGTCCATTTCCTCTGGCTCCTCCACTCCCACTTCCTCTGGCTCCTCGTCGCTACTGAGACTCTCAGACAATGAAGTCTGCTCTGCCGTCAAGTCGACCATCTCGCTGCACGGTTTCCAATGCATTGTTTCATGCTTGTACATGAAGGAAGTCCAGAAGGAAGTTCCGGCCTTGTCACTTTTGCACCACGGGCAGTTCGGCTTCCTGTTCTGACTGCAACCTCTGTCCACCACTGCTCCAGGCAACGCCGGTGAAAAGGGGAACCACAGCACTTCGTCTGCGCTGACCTGTCTTGCGGTTTCCTTACCTCCTTCCACAAAAAATCGTCGATATCCTCTTGGCAAATCTTGCACTGAACATCCTTTGCACTCACAGACAAGGAATGGAAGCTTGCAGACGGCGATTGGGAAGGCCCGATTGGAGACGAAGACTGGGAAGGCCCGATTGGAGACGAAGACCGGGAAGGCCCGATTGCAGACGAAGACAGGGAAGGCCCGATTGCAGACGAAGACCGGGAAGGCCCGATTGCAGATGGAGATCGGGAAGGCCCGATTGCAGACGGAGACTTGGAAGGCCCGATTGCAGACGGAGACTTGGAAGGCCCGATTGCAGACGAAGACTTGGAAGGCACGGTTGCCGACGAAGACCGGGAAGGCACGATTGCAGACTGCTCGGGGGCTAGAATCCTGTCTAACATCCCATCTACATCCGGATTATGGGCCAGCCGCATCTTCTTCTTGCCTTTCGTACTAGAAGACGACGACCTTTCCCGGCGGCCGCTCTCCTTTGGTTGCAACTCGTAAAAAACTTCCTTCCAGTCAGTGCCTTGTTGCACTGGCTTAAAGGCATTCAGTGCCCTCCCAGTGGATTTAGAGTCCCACTGGTTCCCGTTGGGCGCCGTACCCGCCCGGTGCGCATTCCTTGCCTGCCATAACTTATCCACAAACTTCATGCCCGCCGCGCTGGGGACACGCACTTTGTCCTCAGCCAGTTCCTGCCAGGTGGTACCCTCTGGTAGGCCGATCTGCTGTTTGAATTCCGTCGCCAACTCCTGGAAAACGCCGTCTCGCGCGGGGCCAACCCTCTCCCGCGCTCGTGCTTCCATGTCGCTCTTGTGCTAACACAACAACCACCCAATAAGTTTGTTCAGGGATCGAGGCAAGTCAGACAGACAGACAGACAGACAGACATCGAATTACCTCCGCTTCGAGACGCTGCGCACTACCAATCCTCCTTATCAAGACCTACTCATACAAACAACACCAATTTAGTCACCAGTTCAGCCACAACTCTGTACATGTGTTTCGGCGCAAAGAAATGCAAGCTTGGTCTTGCTATTATTGGTGGCGTCAAGGCTGACATGGATATTACTTCCCCCAAAGGGGTCGCAGTGATCCTCCCCTCTCCCCGATAAAAGCAATCGCTACACCACCAATTCTAACCATCAGACTGTCTTGCAGGCAGGTGCAACGCAAAGCACAGGTGCAAGAAAAAAAGAATCACATATTCACCTCGTAACCGGCACGGATGGTTAACAGCATTATTGCCCGTTCTTTTTCTTGTCTATGCCTTTTAACAGAGCCAGGCACTTCGCGTTGGGCGCTGTCACGTGTCGATTGCAAAAATTGGTGAAGTGAAACCTACATACATACATAATAGTTGATCAAGTGAAACTATTATTACTATTATTATTATTGTTATTATGGACACCGTGATAGCCCAGTGGTCAAGTTCTACCATCTGGGCCCTGTCGCCAGTTCGATTCCCGTCGGTGCCACCAGTATTTTCATTGTTATACCGGTCCGTCTGGAAGTGTTGGAACTGCCCGTGCGGGGGTGTCATTAGAGCCTATCGTCAATTCTTCGTACTCCCCTCACGGGTGAGACGATGGAGGCGCATGTGCAGATTTGCATCAGCCATTGACAGAGAAGCACTATTATTATTATTATTATTATTATTATTATTATTATTATTATTATTATTATTATTATTATTATTTTGGACACCGTGATAGCCCAGTGGTCAAGTTCTACCATCTGGGCCCTGTCGCCAGTTCGATTCCCGTCGGTGCCACCAGTATTTTCATTGAACATACCGGTCCGTCTGGACCAGTATTTTCATTGAACATACCGGTCCGTCTGGAAGTGTTGGAACTGCCCTTGCGGGGGTGTCATTAGAGCCTATCGTCAATTCTTTGTACTCCCCTCACGGATGAGACGATGGAGGCGCATGTGCAGAAATGCATCAGCCATTGACAGAGAAGCACTATTATTATTATTATTATTATTATTATTATTATTATTATTATTATTATTATTATTATTATTATTATTATGGACACCGTGATAGCCCAGTGGTCAAGTTCTACCATCTGGGCCCTGTCGCCAGTTCGATTCCCGTCGGTGCCACCAGTATTTTCATTGAACATACCGGTCCGTCTGGAAGTGTTGGAACTGCCCTTGCGGGGGTGTCATTAGAGCCTATCGTCAATTCTTCGTACTCCCCTCACTGGTAAGACGATGGAGGCGCATGACGAAGTGGCAAATAATAAGGATCCGGTCTCATACCAATGAGACCATATATATTTTTTGCAAACCTGTTTGAATATCATTAAATCTATTGATTATTGCGTATAAAACGTTTGAATTGAGATAAAACATATTAATAATCACTTTTAGTATTAAATTTTTTTTTTTACTTGACAGCGGATCAGCCTAGTATATGTACGCTAAACCGGCTAAGTAAGCTAAATTTGCATGACGCTAATCATGCAGCGATCGCTAAATACAGTCATCACTGCGTTTAAATAGTTTGAATTTATATAAAACATGCTTTTAGTACATTATATAAATTTATGAGGAATCACGTTCATATAATAGTATTGTAGTATTAGTACAAGGGAGGGGGGTGGGGGCGTCATTGCCTGGCAATCCCAGTAGATGATCTGAGTGCATTTAACTCGCGCTAGTTGGCTTAAAATGGGCATAAAAAACGAACTTACATCAAATACAAAGTAACGTACATTAAATATGAAGTAAGTTCGTTCTCTACGGCCACAATGAACAGGCGATCGCGACGAAATTTGGGGGGGACTCAATTCCTGCAGATAATCTGAGTAAAATTAAATTGCGCAGATCATTTGCGGGGACTTTTGTTGTTTGTTTGTTTTTTTTTGTGTTGTTTTTTGCGGAGGCCTAGGCAGGAGAAACATCATTGAATGGCTAAATTAGGCAGCGAAAGGGGGGGGGGGGGGGGGTAAGCGGCAGCCAAGAAGGTAATCCTAAGCTACAACAAACAGCGCACGAAGCACTGCCAGGCGAATTCATTCGCCATTATCTTCGTCTTCATCTCCTTCCTCATCGCTTGCATCGCGATCGTCATTTTCAGGTACAGCTCCGCAATCTTCGCAACCGACAAAATACAAACGCTTTCTATTACGTACACCGCAAATGTCGCATTCCCACTCGCCTGCGCTTGCTTTCTCTTCCTCCTCGCCATCTTCGTCCATCCCTGAATAGTCAACACGCTTACCTCTAGCCTGTACCTGCCTGCGTTCTTTCGCGACAGTGTCAGTGCCTTCGCCACGCTTGCGACGGGAACCTCGCAAACAAGGCACAAACAACCCAAAACAATTTCAAAGCAGTTGCATCGATGCATAACAATCTTTACCTTCGGAACCGGTTTTGCGCTTCTTGACTGCTGGTGGGCTAGCATCGATATCCTTCTCACCTTTTCCCCTTCCACGCTTACCTCCCTTGCGGCCCTTAGCCTTTGGCTCATCGTGGCTCGTTGCTTCATCTAGACGCGCTCGCAACTCCGCCACTTTACCTTCTGTGGGCAAACCTATAGCCTCAAGCAATGTAACGCACTGTGCCTTGGGCACGCTACTATATTTGCCTTTGGCACGCTTCTTCTTAACTCTTTGCTTGGCCTTCAAATTGCGAAAGTACTTAATCTTCTCTTCCCTTTCCATCCCTGCTGTTGCATCGGACTGCTCCAACACAAACCCTGACTCCACGCCCGTAACCCCGCCCCTGCGGTTTGGGCACGTTTTCCCCTTTCCATGGGCAGGCTGCGGTGACTTGGTGGCCTGTGTGCAAAACTCACACCGCAGACCCGCAACATCGTCATGCCGCATATCCAATACCACGCGCTGTGCATCACGCACATCGCTGGTGTAAGCTCCATATGCTACACCCGGCAAACTAAAGACCCTGCCAGCGTCGGTATCCTGAGAATACTTGAAGGAGCGCAACGAGGGAAACTGCCAGCCACTGATTCCGCGAAGCTTGATCTGGTTCTTGTCCGCCCAAGCCATTATTACATCCATCTCATGCCCATATAAACGAACATTTGAATATCCGGCGTTAGAAGCAGACTCCAACCAGTCTGAAACCAGAGAAAACCCGCGGCCTTGCTCAACCTGATCTTTAGTGAAAACCCTAGTCAGGTTTCTCTTAGCTCCATCACATGGATTCCACGCGTGATTTGGACAGAGCACATGCGCCTCCACATCCACACCATAAAGGCTATGATAGCACGACTCTGAATAAATAAAGGCTCTACTCGTAAAATCACCGCCGCCATCACCAGTTCGTACGCCAGGACCTGGCAGCGAAGAGAGTTCACCACTCCCCCCATCCTTGCTGTGGAAGTGATAAGCCCAGGTGTAAAGCGTGGTTGCCTCTGAATGCTCGCACAACATGAAGTTATGAAGGTATTCATACTTCTGGCCATGCGAGTCGCGTTGAACAAGAGTAAAAAGGAGATCGTTGATCTTTGTACCATTTTCGGAATACCAGGCAAGGTAGTCTTGATAAATGACCCACTGGCCTCCCTGCCTCCAAACCATCAATGCGAGCCTGCACAAAGCTAACAGCAAAAATATAAGCATGAAGCCACAGCATAAATCAGAATGACGCTCTTTGACATAACTAACCTCACCGGAAGTTTGTTTCACACCTAATCTGACTATTAGATGCCACTCAAGGCCACAGACAGGGCGGGCGAGAGCAAACAAGCAGCAGACTTGAGCAAAAGCAGCAGTGCTAGGCAGGCAAAAATACAAGCATGAAGCCACAACATAAATCAGAATGACGTTCTTTGACATAACTAACCTCACCGGAAGTTTGTTCCACACCTAATCCGACTATTAGATGCCACTCAAGGCCACAGACAGGGCGGGCGAGAGCAAACAAGCAGCAGACTTGAGAAAAAGCAGCAGTGCTAGGCAGGCAAAAATACAAGCATGAAGCCACAGCATAAATCAGAATGACGTTCTTTGACATAACTAACCTCACCGGAAGTTTGTTTTACACCTAATCCGACTATTAGATGCCACTCAAGGCCATAGACTGGACGGGCGAGCGCAAACAGACAGCAGACTTGAGCAAAAGTGCCGGCAGGCAGTGGTGCGTGGTACTGACAGAAGAAGGCATGCCAATATGCAATCATGAATATCATCATAATTATTATCATCAGATAATTACCTACGTTGCGTTTCATACTGTCGGAAATGAATCTCACACTTGTTCTTGTTCTGCTTGAGTTGGAGAATCTTCTTGGGCTTGCGGGCAGCTCCGGTCTTAGCCTCTTCTCGCTTTAAAACAAGTGATTCGGCCAAATGTGGGGTATCAATTTTTCCGAAATTGTCCTACAGGTGATTTTGCACTTTTTGATTCAGACATTGAAAATGTGTTTTATTTAGTAAAAATAATCTTGAATAAGCTGAATAACGTATTAAAAATGATTTGCCAGTTATATTAAAGCTAAATTGTGTCAATACATTGACTGATCCAGACACCTGCTGTGAGGGGGGGGGGGGGGGTGGGGGGGGGAGGCACCGGGAGGAGTAAAAAAGAGAATACATTTTAATCACACAATACATTCTTTTTATTTTTCAAATAAATCTAATTTTTAGTATTTTTGAGAAACTTCAACGCTCAACTTACTGATTTTTGAGTGCCATAGCCGCAAGTGCAAAATCATAATAATTATAGCCGGGTGAGCTGTTGGGTGGGAATTGATAGATACCGCGAGTGGCTGTGTTTTGCATAGCCTGCTGTGCAGCTCTCTTCTTCTTCTTCTTCTTCTTCTTCTTCTTCTTTTTCTTCTTCTCTTTCTTCGTCTGTTCTTCTTCCTCTGACTCACTACTACTAGAGCTATCACTAGTACTAGTGCTATCGTCACTGTCTGAGTCACTGGAGCTGTCTTTCTTCTTCTTTTTTTTCTTCTTTTTCTTCTTTTTCTTCTTTTCTTTGCCTTTTTCTTCCTCAGAGCCTTGCGTCTCCTTATCCTTCTCTGTTTCTCCATTGTTCTTTCCTTTACCTTCCTTCCCTGCTTCTTTCTTTTCATACTGTTTCAAAAGCTTCTCCATGTTCTCATTCATTTTGCTACTATGTTCTTTCATTGCCTCCTTCAAAATCGCTTGCAAAGAGGCTTCGGAGACACCACTAGTACTACACTACATATGTATCATTAATTAGACAACAACATAACAGCTGCAGAGTGAGAACAGACCTGGTTGGCTTGCTCAAGTTTCTCCTCGGCTTCCGATTCCTCGTCCGGAGGCGTGGAGGGCTGCTCCTTCTTGCCCTTTTTCACCTTCTTCTGCTTCACCTTCTGCTTTACCTTCAAATTTTTCTTCTTTTTTGTATTCTCCTCGACTATAACCTCATCTTCACTAGTTTCACCCTCCTCATCCTTTGGTTCAGGCGCAGTGTCACTGCTACCTAGTATCAAACAATAAAATTCATAAGAGAACTGTGTTACATAGAACAGTGTTGACGCAAAGAATCTGGTGCAAATTTCCTTGGCATTTTGGTCCGGCGATCAGAAGAGCGCAAAGGTTTGTAGCCTTGCTCTACTGCTGCTCTGTTCCTCTATCACACCATAAAAATGAAGAGCTAAAAAAGCAGCAATAAATAAAGCTAAAGCCCTTTGCGCAATAATTGCATACCTTAGCCTTGCCTGCCAACTCCTTAACTAGCAAAGCCTTCCATCTGTATCTTCGAAGAATGGGGGGGGGGGGGATTCGTAGGATCCCCAACATATGGAAGGAAAAAGGTCAACACGTCTTCAATATAGTTCCGCTTGTGAGGGGGGTGACACAAGCTATGAGCAAGATTCAACAATTTTGGGCACATGAGTTGAAGAAACTCAGTGTCGGTCTTGCCGTCCAAATCAGCATCCATTCCCCGCAACACTGCGATCCACTTCTTCGTTCCGACACCTGCAATAACAACCAATCATGGGTGAAAATGACAAAACATTCGTACCATTTTCATTAGCTTCGGGTTTTCTTTTCTTCCAGCCCACTGGAAACTCAAGGATCATCCTATAGCAAATTATTGTTGTTTTTTTAAGAAAAAAAATCAATCAAAACCCAGGCGCAGGCCACACATCGTTTTCGCGAGTCTCAATCTGCCTTTGGGGGGCCAATATCAAGCCTGCTCTTGTGGTCAGCCTGACGTCGGTGATGTATACCCCCTCGCGCACCTTTAATTACCCAAACACCATGTTTCTGACCCAGTGGTGACCGGGACAACAATATTAATGTAATTAATGTACCTTAGCATCGTCTGTTGTCCATGTCATGAACAACCTTAGCAATAAGCACGAACAAACAAGTGCTTGTGGGCGGGGGGGGGGGGGGGCACTGTGGAAGGCTCTCAGTCCGACATCAAATATTAAGAAAAGAAAGAAAAGAAAGAAGATAACGAAAAAGAAAGAAAAGAAAGAAAAGAAAGAAAGAAAGAAAGGAAAGAAAGGGAAAAAAAAAAGAAAAAAAAAAGAAAAGAAACAAAATTTTAAGAAAAGTTAAATAAAGAAAAGAAAAGAAAAGAAAAAAAAGAAAAAAAAAGAAAAGAAAGAAAAAGAAAAAAGAAAGAAGAAAAGAAGAAAAAAGAGAAGAAAAAAGAGAAGAAAAAAAAAAGAAAAAAGAGACGAAAAAAGAGAAGAAAAAAAAGAAAAAAAGAAAGGAAAGAAAAGGAAAGAAAAGGAAAGAAAGAAAAGAAACAATTTGAAGATAGAAAATAAAGAAAACGAAATAAAGAAAATAAGGAAAAGAAAGGAAAAAAAGAAAAGAAAGAAAAGAAAGAAAAGAAAGAAAAGAAAGAAAAGAAAGAAAAGAAAGAAAAAAAGAAAGAAAAGAAAGAAAAGGAAAAAAGAAAAAGAAAAAGAAAAAAAAAAAGAAATTAAAAGAAAAGAAAGAAAAGAAAGAAAAGAAAGAAACAACAGACAAGAAAAGAAAGAAAGAAAAGAAAGAAAGAAAAGAAAGAAAAGAAAGAAAAGAAAGAAAAGAAAGAAAAGAAAGAAAAGAAAGAAATGAAAACAAAAGAAAGAAATTTCTACACTTACATATTAATTTATTATAATTTAACATAAAAAAGAAAGAAGAACGAACCCGTCTTGGAACTTGCGGCCTTTGGAGTCCGTGTGTGCTTTCTGGTCCTCCTCGTTCTCGAATATGTATTCAAACCAACCTGGGATTTCGTAAATACGAAATTTTCCTTCTGGGACTTCTGGGACTCCTGTTTTGTTTACTCTCTCATTGCCCTTGTCCTTGTCCTTGTCCTTCTCCTTGTCCTTGTCCTTCTCCTCCTCCTTCTGCTTTCCTTTCTCCTCCTCCTCCTTGTCCTTGTCCTTGTCCTTCGTCACCTCCTCGTTCTCCTCCTCGTCCTCCTCCTCGTCCTTCTCCTCCTCGTTCTCCTCGTCATCCTCCTCTTCCTTCCCCTTCTCCTTCTTCTTTCCCTTCTTATTCTTCTTCTCTTTCTTCTTCTTCTTCTTCGTCGTCGTCGTCTTCTTCTCCTCCTCCTTCTCCTTGTCCTTGTCCTTTGTCACCTTCTCCTCCTCCTCGTCCTCCTCGTCCTCCTCCTCCTCGTCCTCCTCGTCATCCTCCTCATCCTTCTTCGTCCCCTTCTCCTTCTTTCCCTTCTTATTCTTATTCTTCTTCTTCTCCTCCTTGTCCTCCTCCTTGTCCTTCTCCTTGTCCTTCTCCTTGTCCTTCTCCTTGTCCTTCTCCTTGTCCTTCTCCTTGTCCTCCTCCTTGTCCTTCTCCGTGTCCTTGTCATTATTATTCTCCTTGTCCTTCTCCTTGTCCTTCTCCTTGTCCTTGTCATTCTTCTCCTTGTCCTTCTCCTTCTTCTTTCCCTTCTTCTTTACTGGCTTCTCCTTCTCCTTCTTCTTTCCCGTCTTCTTTTCTGGCTCCTTCTCCTTCTTCTCCTTCTCCTTCTCCTTCTCCTTTCGCTTCTTCTTCTTTCCTGGCTCCTTCTCCTTCTCATTCTCCTTCCCTTCTCCTGTCTTTTCTTCTTTTTATTCCCGCTACTATTATTTTCGTTTGTGTAGAAGTCTGTCTTCTTGCGATCTCTTTTCAAACGTACTACCTCGCCTTTTAGTCCATCATCCCAACTCTTTGCATTTTCCAAGAACCCCTGTGCTGTCCAATTCCTCTTGGTCTCAACTACCACCCTCTCCAGCTGCTCGAGACCTAAGCCATCATATTTCCTCCGCACTTCATCTGGAATTATCACATCTTCGAAATCCTCAGGCTCCGTCTGGCCGTTTATCCAAATTTTTAGAGCCCCCTTACGGTTTCTGGCAATTGCTTGCAATGTCCTGGCCTTTACAGGCATCGCTGAGCTCTTTTCTTTCAATCTAATGTATACAGCTGTATACAAATCTACCCGCACTTTTCAAGTGCAGACGTTCGACTGCAGACCCTGAAAAAAGGCAGTAGTCGACCTTTTTGCCTCTGAAAAAATCATGGGTGGAAAAGAGCTGTTGTTACATATTTTCTTTTGTTGTTTTTGCATTTCCCAGTCTCGTTGCTAGCCTCAAACCTTCTTTCCCGCTCTTTCCTGTCTGTGGAAGGAGCGGGAAAGAAAGAAATATTTTATTTCCTCAAGTACCAGAGGCATACCAAGCAAAAAAAAATCTGCAGTCGGAAAATGATTTTTTGTTTCCACTTCATTCTTTTATCATGTTGCTTTGCTTTTTATTGCTGCATAATATGTCTACATGTGTGTTGAGTGCATGTGTAAATTATTGTAAGGAAATGTATTCACTAAAATTCAGGAGGCGGAATTTTTGTTTCTAAATTTTCCGTACCGACAAAAATTTGCCGATGATTTCCAGCTCGCTCTCTTCATGTATACTTGTCTAAATAGCTTTCCCGCTCCTTCCACACACTAGAAGGAGCGGGAAACTTAATTACACCATCAGTGTAAAGGTATATAAAACAAAATCAACCGAAGAAAATTTGTCAACTTAATTTTTTCCACGTTTCCTCTATGTCAACATGTTTTGGCTGTCTTTATGTTCTTGTTTTCTGCAATAAATGCAAGATCTTTAAAAATACTGACACTGACTGCTTACTTAGAGCTTCGAAATATATTTTAGACGTATTTTTATAGTAAGAAGTCGAATATTTCGTTTCTAAATTTTCCGTACCGACAAAAATTTGCCGATGATTTCCAGCTCGCTCTCTTCGTGTATACTTGTCTAAATAGCTTTCCCGCTCCTTCCACACACTAGAAAGAGCGGGAAACTTAATTACAACATCAGTGTCAAAGTATATAAAACAAAATCAACCGAAGAAAATTTGTTCACTTAATTTTTTCTACGTTTTCTCTATGTCAACATTGTTTTGGCTGTCTTCATGCTCTTGTTTTCTGCAATAAATGGTCATTCATGTATGTATGTATGTAATATGTATGTATGTATGCAAGTATGTATGTATGTATGTATGTATTTATGTATGCATATCCGTATGTATATTTTCTTTTCTCCCTCTCTCTCTCTCTCTCCCTTTCTCTCTCCCTTTCTTTTTCTCTCTCCCTTTCTTTCTCTCTCTCTCTCTCTCTCCCTTTCTTTCTCTCTCTCTCTTTCTCTCTCTCTCTCTCTTTCTTTCTCTCTTTGTTTTTTTTTCCTTCAAATCTACCTACGTTGTCGTTGTTGTCGTTGTTGCCGTTGTTGTCGTTGTTGTCGTTGTTGTTGCAGTTGTTTTTGTCGAATTGATGACGGTGATTCATTGGTGTTGTTTGCCTTTTAGAAGCAAGAAAAACAATATAAAATGTGAATAACTATCATATCTTTTGTGTAGTTTGGAGCTTGTTTTGAGTCTTTTCTTGCCATGTGGCGTGGGAGCAACGTCAAATGAGCCTCGCGACTGCGAGGAGAGCGCCAGTGTCTATTGCTTGGCTTTCAGGATCCGGCAAGGCAGGTAGATGTGGATTATTTGCTGATGACGATTTGCCAAAAGGGTTTAAGCTGGGGCTTCTGCAACCAGGAGGTGCTAAAATGCCTTCAGAGGACATCAGTGATAATCCATTTGCTCAGCACTTTAGGATGCGAACATATAAGGGCATTGAAATAGGAATGCAATCCATTGACTCCATTCATCAAGAAAGCAGAAATGCAATGCATCTTATTAACAGTAGTCACTTTCCTGGCTGCAGTGAGAGCCCAAACTGCAAAGTGTCGAAGGGTGAGCAAGTCGTGACAATGTCCAAGGGTGTGTCTCGAGGTGAGCAAATTCTTCTCAACTACTCAACGTTGGAGTCAAATCCAAAAGCCGAGGCTTGCAAGGCACATCCTTCTTGGATGAGAGAGGCAGCAAAGGCAAACAAGAAAATCCCTGTTTTCTATGTTGAGAATGATAGGAACTATAAATTTTTTTTATCGTTCCTGAATTTCTTGAGCCACTGCCACCAAGGTCACAACCAATGTCTTTGGAAAAAAAACACGCGCTTCTAGCATCTTTCGGGTCGAGGGCTGTAAGAGCGGATCCTCCACGAATTCCCTCAACTTCCTCAAGCATAAATGCAAAACGCAAGCTTTTGAATGAGTTCGCGGCTGGTCTCTCTTCAGTTAAAGCTCAGAATGACTCAATAAAGCGTGTTCGTGTTTGTGCAGCCACTCCTCAGGTATGCATTCGAATGTTTTCTTGTTGCTTAATACTAAATTAAAGTGTGTTGTATGTGGTGATTCATTGCTATTACTATGAAGGATCGAGGTGAGGAAGAAGAAAGTGGTGACGCCGCTTCGAGCAGTGCAGAAGAGGATGATTCATTCACCCGTTCTCCTGTCAAGGTCAGCTGCCTGCACTTTGTCTAACAAGCATCTATATGCGTTGTTTGTAAACCGTTTGAAATGCAGTTATCATCTACGAAAGACCCATCACCTACTGGCTCTCCTATCAAGGTTAGCTTCATATAATTTGTCAACCAAACCTTAATACTTCTCCATGTTGTTTGTACATCGTTTGCAATGTAGTGTACATCTACGGCATGTTCGTCTAGCATGGTGCTGCCCTTCTCTGAGTCAGCGGAATCGACTGGCTTCTGGACACCTGGGGCTTTGATTACAGAAGCTAGTAGTAGTAGTAGTAAGCAGCCGAATACCGATGAGATTCGCTCAAGCACACAAGCTCTCTATAAGACCTTAGGACTTACTGCTCATGTAGCCATCAGGCCTAAGAAAGCCAATAGGTCATACACGTTCAAGAAGCGCAAGCAAGGCCCTGTCAAGCATGTTCGACCTCAATGTCTGGAGAAGTGGCTTGGCATGCCATACAATGAGCTTGAGGAGGAGGTGAGGTCAAGCTGTTGTCGAGAATGGCAATGCTAGTATCGTTGGGTCGACCCACGCGATGTTATAAGGGAACGCACCCAATCTTGTGCACTTTCTTTGAAAGAGTTCAAAAATTCCCTAGCGATAAAGTTGGAGACAATGAAAGATCCGGCCGGTAACATGCAGTATGTCTACCAAACGGAAAAAGTATGCAGAACTATGTGGCAGCGCATTCATGGAGTCGGTGATAGAGTTATGACAAAAGCTTTAAAGCTTATGCGCAACCGCACTAAGATAGATGTAAGGGTTGTACCGCCGGAACCACTTACTGAAGATGTCATTCACGTTCTGCTATGCAGAAAGTGGTTACAAATGGGGATCGATGTTGAAGAAGACGGAACTTGGAAGCTTCAAGACATTACCGAAGCCAGCGAAGTGTACAGCTACATCGTAGCAAACTGGATGAAAGGATGTCAAGATGTGCTAGCATCTGCGCCGGCCAACTGCAAGCAAAGGCTGAATGTCAAAGAGCCTCCCGGCCCCACGAAAGTGAATAAAGTCTGGCGCAGAGACTTTAAAAATATAGAGCCTATCCGAGGTAGCAGTAAAGAGCTTGCTCTAAACATCTTTTGCATTAAGCATAAGTTCTTTTGTGTACATTATTATCATTATTATTATTATTATTATGGACACCGTGATAGCCCAGTGGTCAAGTTCTACCATCTGGACCCTGTCGCCAGTTCGATTCCCGTCGGTGCCACCAGTATTTTCATTGAACATACCGGTCTATTTCTGGACCAGTATTTTCATTGAACATACCGGCCCGTCTGGAAGTGTTGGAACTGCCCTTGCGGGGGTGTCATTAGAGCTTATCGTCACTTCTTCGTACTCCCCTCACGGGTGAGACGATGGAGGCGCATGTGCAGAAATGCATCAGCCATTGACAGAGAAGCACTATTATTATTATTATTATTATTATTATTATTATTATTATTATTATTATTATTATTATTATTGGACACCGTGATAGCCCAGTGGTCAAGTTCTACCATCTGGGCCCTGTCGCCAGTTCGATTCCCGTCGGTGCCACCAGTATTTTCATTGAACATACCGGTCTATTTCTGGACCAGTATTTTCATTGAACATACCGGTCCGTCTGGAAGTGTTGGAACTGCCCTTGCGGGGGTGTCATTAGAGCCTATCGTCAATTCTTCGTACTCCCCTCACGGGTGAGACGATGGAGGCGCATGTGCAGAAATGCATCAGCCATTGACAGAGAAGCACTATTATTATTATTATTATTATTATTATTATTATTATTATTATTATTTGGACACCGTGATAGCCCAGTGGTCAAGTTCTACCATCTGGGCCCTGTCGCCAGTTCGATTCCCGTCGGTGCCACCAGTATTTTCATTGAACATACCGGTCTATTTCTGGACCAGTATTTTCATTGAACATACCGGCCCGTCTGGAAGTGTTGGAACTGCCCTTGCGGGGGTGTCATTAGAGCTTATTGTCAATTCTTCGTACTCCCCTCACGGGTGAGACGATGGAGGCGCATGTGCAGAAATGCATCAGCCATTGACAGAGAAGCACTATTATTATTATTATTAGTATTATTATTATTATTGTTATTATTATTATTATTATTATGTTTTTTTCCTGTGAATAATAGACCAGGACATCGCCAAGGATGAAATCTGCACCGAGCTGGCAGCGCAATGCAAGCAGCTTATGAAGGAACAAGAGCGGGGGTTCAAAAATGAAGCTGAATTTCAACAGTGGAAGGTGAGGAGCCAAACTCATCACAAAATCCATCGGGAAAATCGTTTCCAAACCACTAAGCGGAAGTCTGGAGCACCTCTTGACCTTCGATCGATTGTTTGCTCTTTTGATGGGACACCCCCTGTGCACGTTCCTTCATGTCGACGCAAATCCACTGACTTTAAAGGTAAGTACGTTATTCGTCTTGGCCTTGGGGTGTTCAGTTGTTACAGAACCAGGAAAAGTTGCATCTACACTCACGGCCCTGGTATTGAAAAAGGTCAGAACAGTACAATCTCTATCCTTTACCACATGCTACGGAGTCGGCTGTGGAGCACTGACACTATGGCCGCATGGAAGCTCTTCATTGAGTTTGACGGAGGGGGCGAAAATACTGGCTGGGGCATGTATGGCTTTATCAACTTCATTATCTGGGCGGGATGGTTTTTGCAAGGACAGACTCATCGAAATCTCCCACACCATGGGTTTTCCGGTGATGATCAGAAGTTTCGCACGATGAGACGAGGGTTAGGCACTACCTTTTTAACCACAAGCATCGCTCAGGCTTTGTTCAAGCTGCTTCGCGCGTTCACCAAAGACAAAGAACGTATTGTCGTCTGTATCCTGATCACCAGTTATGACTGGGTGAATTTTTTTTCACCATCATTGCATGAACAAGTACTTGAAGTACTGGAATCGTCCCCTGGCATGGCAAATCAACGCTGGAGTACCAGGCGATGGCAACAACGGCCTCCCCACGGCCAAGGTAAAGACTTTCGGAGACGGGCAAGAGCATTGGCACGGGGAAAGGGACCGACCAGACGGAGCTCCGATTAAAATGATGACCCGGGCTCCAGGTTTTCACTTTGCTCTCCTGTTAGTTGAAAAATCTAACTTTTATTTTATTTTGTTAAATAGCGGAAGGGACGCTGCCCAAAAAACTTCCTCCCGTAAAGTTTGCAGATCCAAAACTTCTGAAGGATGTTCGCAAGCTTGCGCAGAATTATTATGGACAGGAGGAGAAGGACCAGATAGAACATATGCTAGGTTGTAAATGTTTATTGTTATATTGTCATACATAACTGAAAATGTTTTATAGGCCGCCCAGACGCAGTTGCAGGCTTGCGCTTTGCAGGAAGCTACGGCGAGGGAGGCGAGCCTGGTTATCCAGGTCATATTTCCTGCACTGACAAAAACGATCAGAAGTGGTCAGTGAATGTTAGAGTGCTAGCAGATCTTCCACCGGACCCCTTTGCAGTCCCACCTGACAGGAAGGCAAAGATGATCGGTCTTTCCAAACTGACAGAGGAGCAAAGGCTAAACTACCCTAGAACTTACTTCCTCAGTGATAGCCAACCGCCAACACATCCTGCTTGGGTTGGAGGTAGAATGCTCTCAGCACAGCAGCGATTAGAACAGGATTTAGCGTTTGAGGCAGCTGATGGTAGGTCAATGCCAGCATGGGAAAGGGTTGCATCCTTTCTTGCTGTCGCGTCAGATGAAAAAGCTTTTGGAGCGATGAGAGTGTTAGTGAAGGAGTTGGTAAGCTATCTTCGAGCACATGGCATAGCCTTTCGAAATACTGATAGAAAGCAGTTCAAACGTGCAGAATTTGTGAGTGCAGCATGGGGGCACTTTCAAGTATGTGATTGCAGCATTGAACAAAAAGGAAAGGCTGCAGTGGGTGGTAGAGATAGTCTTGCTAGAGGTCAGGGTCGGGCAAGTGCTCGGGGTCGTGCTCGGGGTCGGGGTCGTGCTCGGGGTCGGGGTCGGGGTCGGGGCAGGGGTAGGGTTAGAGTGCCATCGGACGAAGAAGAAGAAGAAGAAGAAGAAGAAGAAGAAGAAGAAGAAGAAGAAGAAGAAGAAGAAGAAGAAGAAGAAGAAGAAGAAGACAGTCGGGGTCGGGCCAGAGCTCGGGGTCGGGGTCGGGGCAAAGGTAGGGGTCGAGTGCAATCGGAAGAAGAAGAAGAAGAAGAAGAAGAAGAAGAAGAAAAAGATTGGTTTGCGAAAACATCTAGAAAGTATGCAAGGGAGTTGAAGAAACTAGCTCGCCGTGCAGCTGCTCTGTAAGTGACTGTAGCTCATTTCAATCTACCACCCCCCCCCCCCCCGGCGAGCTCCACCAGCCGGATACTAAATTCAAGTCGAAAGTGATTAATAATTTGTCGAATATTATTTAATATTCAGCTTGTAATAATGCAATTAAGCAGATTTAGTAATCAAATTCATTATTGAAACGGATGAGAAAAACCAATATTAAGATTTAATAAATGACTCAGTATCCTTTCTCACATATGTAGGAGGCTTCATATTGATATCACAAAGTCAAACTAGGAAGCTTTAAAACAACTGGCAAATCATTTAATACGTTATTCAGCTTATTCAATATTATTTTTACTAAATAAAACACATTTTCAATGTCTGAATCAAAAAGTGCAAAATCACCTGTAGGACAATTTCGGAAAAATTGATACCCCACATTTGGCCGAATCACTTGTTTTAACTCAGCGCACCATTTGTCGTAATTGTCATGCCACTTGCACGGTACTGTCTTGGTAATGCACATGAACGAGACTTTCTGATCGGCCAGAATTTTGTTGAAGGTTTTTCGAGTTCGTGGTTGGTAAAAATGACGACATTCCCGGCCACACATACCTCCGCATGTATACGCTGCCGCATTCGCCGAAACCCACTTCGTCGCCTTCAACTCAACCACAAGGGCCTCTACACTACCAGCACTTAGCACCATTTGCTTGAAGATAGTCTTGAAAAGCGTATCTGTGTAGTTATGGTGAAAACTATCTAGGTTACCGTACCAGTAAAGAGTCTCACGACCGGACTTATGGCCCATCGCCTCTAGAACTACTTCTTGGTGATGCTTTTTTCTAAAACTGAAATTCCTTCGCGTTGTTCCTCGGCAGCTCGCTTTTGATTGAAAACATCTGCAGGCACAGCCTTGCCTTTTGCTGCACGCTCCTCTAGCTGCCTTTCTACACGTGCAGCTTTCGCAGCGTACTTGTTGTTGATAGAAACTCTGAAATCGTTCCACTCTTGAGAAGTCATGAGTCCCCTCATTCTTCCAACCATTTTCTGCTTGTGCGCTGCTCTAGCTGGCATGCTTTCCAAAACACTCTTGACAGCGTTAGCGGCTGCAGCCTCTGCCTTGTTGCGGCGCAGAAGTGCGCTGGTTTCAGGAAACATCCTCTCCCCCTCACCTGACATGAGCATTTCCTGCAACGCTTTGTCATCAGGGTAGTCGTCGGCTACTTTGCGGGCTGTCCGTTGTCTTTCCTGCTATCTTCGGCCTTTTTCTAGTCGCTTTCGATGTCTAGGGCTGAGCTGAGTCTCGTCCAGACGGGCGCGGCCGCTACCGACACGCGAAACTGAATTTCGTTTGTTGGCTGGCTCGCTTTGATCATCCGAAGAGCTAGTAAACATGCTAGAAGACCTTTTTTGGATAGAAAATCATGGTCAGAGGTTTTCTGGCGTTCCTCCTGCTTCCCAGATGGCTGGCCGGAAAGTGAAATCACGTTTAGCGAGGAATTGCCGCTACCGACACGCAAAACTGAATTTCGTTTGTTGGCTGGCTCGCTTTGAGCATCCGAAGAGCTAGTAAACAAGCTAGAAGACCGTTTCTTGGATAGAAAATCATTATTAGAGATTGTCTGGCGTTCCTCCTGCTTCCCAGCTGCCTGGCCGGAAGGTGAAATCACGTTTAGCGAGGAATTGCTGGGCAAAGCAGCAGAAAGCAAGGAGCCGTCATCATCTTTGCGTGTTACCTCACTCTGACGCTCAGGTTGCGTGTATGCTTTGAGAAGCCAAGACATACCTCAAATCTAGCACAAATCAACAGTGTTGTGTCACATACAAAGCCATTTTGGAATACCATTGCACTCCGTTGGGAGCGTACACGCAGTGGCACCTTAAAAAAACACGAAAACAACAATTAAGTGACATAAATAATAAGTCAAACACTAGTACCTTGCGGTGCCTTGCGCCAGAGGCGCAGGCTTTGCTGTTTACCACTAGATAAGTCTAAAACAACCAAGAATGACAATGAGAGTCGCACCACGCACGTTAACGATATGAGGAAAATATTTGCATCCACTGGTACAAATAGGCATTTCCCTCACATTTGAAAGTGCTCGCTTGAATCAGTCGGTTGTCGTCCGTAGGATCGCAACGTTATGGAAGTTCAAGTAGCAAAAATAAAATTCGAGTTGCCTCCATCCAAAAGATTCGAGTGGACAAGTCTGATGGAGTTGTCAAGGGCTTTCTGCTGGTTAACAGCAGTGACGAGTGGCAACCGTTTGCGAGCCTGGATATTCCTCCTGATGTGTCGCGGTGCTATTGGAATCTGCCACATAATGAGGATACGTGGTCATTCTTGAGTGACAACTTCGTCTACAAGTACGTAGAAAGGGCCAATGTCGGGAAAAATCAGAGATTCGAAAGAAAGGAGGAAGGCCTCTTTAATGCGAGCAAGGAGGCAAGTCAAGAGCAGGGTAGTAGGAAGAGTGGCAGAAAAAGGCCTGCTCCATCTGCAGTGGTAGCTTGCTTGCTTGCTTGCTTGAATGCTCGCTTGCTTGCTTGCTTGAATGCTTGCTTGCTTGTGTGCTTGCTTGCTTGCTCTCTTGCTTGCTCTTGCTTGCTTGCTTGCTTGCTCTCTTGCTTGTGTTGCTTGTGTTGCTTGCTTGCTTGCTTGTGTTGCTTGTGTTGCTTGCTTGCTTGCTTGCTTGTCTTGCTTGTCTTGCTTGTCTTGCTTGTCTTGCTTGCTTGCTTGCTTGCTTGTCTTGCTTGCTTGCTTGCTTGCTTGCTTCCTTGCTCTCTTGCTTGCTCTTGCTTGCTCTTGCTTGCTTGCTTTGGTGTTGGGTCACCGGCCCCGGCTGCCCAAGTATCCCTATTGGGAGAAAAACCATGACATTCCGTGTATTAAGCAATATGTCATCGCGGACGAGCGCGGCAATTCCTCGGTGTCAACGCATTCCCTTGGCTCCGTCGGGCGTGATGATGATACCTCGGAGTGCATGAGGTAATAACTAATACCTTATTTTTATTTGGAACCGCATTAATGATTCATTGTTGTATAGTTTGAACGGCAGCCACCGGTTAGACTTTGACTCCGATGCCGCTTATGAGCATTATGATTGGCGGTCAGCTTGATATCATTTAATTTTGCCATGCGCAATTAGTTCCACGTGCACGTACATGCCATGGGTTATGCATTGTCTTGCAAGGCGTATCAAAGCGGATGAAGATGGGCTCGACGCGGACGACTTGTACACTCCTGAAGCCACTGCTGAGGCGGACGAGACTACTAGTTCCGAAAATAGTGAGTCAGAAGAAGAGGAGGCGGACGAGAGACCTGATACTTCTGGTACTAGTACTTGTACCCCAGTGAAGCCTGAGCACCAACCTACAAGGTTCTTCATTTATTTTACAAACGTGCTTGCAGTCATATGTATGTTTGCAGCATGCTGCTTACCCCATCATCGTCCGACGCGGCGGCCTCTGCTGCTCGTAAGGCTGGAGCGGCTCCCACCTGCCAAAAAAAAAATGGAAGCAGCCGATGCAAGGTCCCTCATTCATTGTAGTCTCTTTTTGTGCTTGCAGTCATACGTTCCTGTTTGCTGCAGCAGGAACACGCCGCCAGCACCAACCGACCCGGCGGCCGATGCTGCTAGTAAGGCTGGCGCAGCGACTCCCACCGGCCAAAAGACAAAATTGGCAGCCGCTGACGCAAGGTCCCTCATTGATTGTAGTATCTTTTTGTGCTTGCAGTCATACATTCCTGTTTGCTGCAGCAGGAACACGCCGCCAGCAACGACCGACACGGCGGCCGATGCCGCTAGCATCCTTCTCAGCTTTTCTCGTAAGACTGATGCCGCTACTGGTGCAGCGACTCCCACCGGCCAAAAAAAACGAAAGCCGCTGATGCAAGGTCCCTCATGTATTCTCTTTTTGTGCTTGCGCATGCAGTCATACGTTCCTGTTTGCTGCAGCAAGACGTCGCTACCGTCAGTGACATCGGGCCCTCTTACTCCCAGAAGGGTAAGTACGCTATCGAAATTTTCTATTTCAATTCTCGATCGCACTTCCGGTTGCGACGAGAATGATATCAGCGGAATGGAAACACCTACAATTTGGATCAAGCCGGAAAACACAGGGAAACTGGGCGATGTGGCAGTACGCGAAGGTAACTACTTCGATGGGCGCCAAGCTCCACTTCTACAATTTTGGGGCAAGTGTGTGGACAAGGAGGAAGATCCCGAAACTTTCAAGACAGTGCTCAGTAATCCTGGCAGCAATTGCATGCAAATCCGCAACAAGCTCTGGTACGTGACGAGCGAGATGCGATCGCAGCCATTGCTGGCAAAAAGTCAGCCAACAACGCCGGGGGTCTGTTGAACCACGCGCCTGCCGGCTTTGACAACGTCACGTTTGTTGTCCGCAAGGGATTCGATTACCGAATTGCCCAGGCGCTCACTAACATCGAGGTGGGGGCTATACCGTATTTAAACTTCGGGGTCCTGTATTGGACCAAGCATCCGAAGGCTAAAATTCCTCAAATATTACCTGCAGGCTTCGGCAAGGTACTAACATTGTTATGTCTGTGTCTATATATGTGTTTAATGTTGCTTGTACAGGATGGCAAGCTCAAGTGGTTTGATGTACCTAAGGCCAGCAAAGGGGTCAGTCACTATGCTTGAGTGAATAGTAGAATTCGCTTTGCTGTGTTAGGTAGATGTGCTCGTGAAGGAAACCAAGAACCCACCAAAAAGTAACACTGACGGCCATTGTGATAAGCGGGCCAAGGGGGGGAACGTAAATCACAATAAGTTAAAGTGCCGCTGTTTTGCCTGCAAAGCTTTTCGCCGTGCAAACGACATTCCTGATCCAGCATCTCGCAAGGAAATGGCAGCAGCTGGCAAGTCTCGTTCCTCGCGCCGCGGCCGGGCAAAGTTGTCTCCTTGCAGATCTCGCAGTCCGTCGCCTGTCAAGGACACTGAGGGTGCAAGCCTGGAGGAGGAGGAGGAGGAGGAGGAGGAGGAGGAGGACGAAAGCCTGACTGACACTCATACTGAGGGTGCAAGCGCTAGCACGTCGGTCACAGGGGATCAGACTCCGCGAGGAGGTCGTAAGCAGTCTACGCGAGGTGGACTTAAGCCGCCTAAGGTAGTTCAGCCAAGCAAACAGCCAGAGCCGGAGCGCAAGCAACAAGAGCGCAAGTGCGGCCCAGGCTGCCGGTGCCCTCTTTGTGACCCGCATGGTGAAGGTTGCGAATGCGGGAGGTCAACTTGTCAGCCTGAGCTCAATCGCGAGGAGTCTGAGGACGTTGGTCCTATTAAGACGTCTACGCGAGGTGGTCCTAGGCAGCCTAAGGTAGTTGAGCCAAGCCCAGAGCCAGAGTGCAAGCAGGGAGAGCGCAAGTGCGGCCCGGGCTGCCGGTGCACTGTTTGTGACCCGCATGGTGAAACTTGCGAATGCGGGAGGTCAACTTGTCAGCCGCCGAATAAGCAAGCCACCGGTCAAGCAAGCAACCAATCAAGCAACACGCAAGCCACCAATCCATCGCAAGCAAGCAATCAATCAAGCAATGAAGCCAGACATCGGGTTAGGAACGGAGAAGAAACTGACGAGTTGGAACTTGCGTTGAGTGGCAATGGTGGCAACCAGTCTGCATTGCTAAATGCACTGCGTGGGCGGAACACGAGTGGGAGCGGCAGAGGCAACTTTTCGCCTTTTGCAGCGTATCTGGCGTATCAAACTTCACAAAATACAAACGCTTTCTACACGTTTTTAGCTTCGGTGTAATGCGGTCATCGCGGTCAGTGTTGGTACATCGCGGTCAGTGTTGGTAGTTCATATGTGTCCATTAAAAAAATTTTCAACTGAAAGAATAGGGCTGACACGTGCAATGTGTTTGACGTTTTGTTTATGAACTTGTACGTATCAGTTTCCTTCTTCAACAGACAG
>WBZZ01005089.1:90000-122500 GCA_019918135.1 Paulinella micropora
ATTCGGAAAGACATTTTTGGGTGACGTGCAAGAAAGCGTCAGTGACTGACCCGTTGAAGCACGAGGCGCATAATCTACTGTACGCGGCCAATTTTGCCGATTGGGTCACCAGCAAAACCCTGCAGCATTGAAGTATCTAGACGAATCTAACTTCGAAAATTGGGGTAGTTTTTTTTCCTTTTTTTTTGGGGGAAATTAATGGCTTCCTTGTTCTGTGTAGACTGTGCGAGGTGGCAATGGTGCCGAGGCGCAAGAGGGGAACGCATAATCCGGGCACGACACATGCGTGAAAGAGCAAGGGTGACTTTCAGCGTGACGTACATGACATCACTTACTCATCCGCGAGGTGGAGTTCTTCTAAGTCTGAGGGATGGATCAAACAGTGGTATTGATTTTGTAGAGTGTTTGATTGATGCGTGCCGCCATGGCCATTTGCAGCGTGGTGATCTCTTGTTGGTGGTGGACAATGCTAAGGTTCATGTTTCCCAGGAATGGGAAGATGTACGAGATTTGCTGCTCGCTGCAGTGGGGTCTCTTTAATACGTTTGCCAGCTTACTTTCCAGAGTTCATGCCCTGTGAGCTTGTGTTCCAAAATGTAAAGCGATTCATGCGCGCACATCGCGGTTTCGGACTGTTCAGGGATGAAATTTTGAACGCCTTTGCAAATGCAACAAACTTAACTTTTGTGGCCCAGCAGTACAGGCACTGCATCCCCTGAATCTATTAATACATTTCAATTTAATATTAATAATAATATTATTAAATCACTGCAATTTTCTATTTCTAGTCAGTGTCATGAACATTAGTAATGTATTTTAATATTAATAAGAATCCGGTCGAACTAGAAATTAAAGTTAATTCACGTTCAACTATTTATATACGTCTAACTATTTATATGCGTCGAAGTATTTTTTTACGGCAAACTATTTATATAGGGGGTTTTTTTTTTTCAATGCACTATATAAATAGTTCGATGCTTTCTGGATAGTTGGGAATGTATGTTTTGTATTTGTATAAATAGTTCGATTCTTTCCTTATAGTTGGACGTATATACACACTTAAACGTGTATTATATAATATACGTCTAACTTTTTATACGAGTTTAACTTTTTTTTATAGATTTAACTTTTTATATTAAAGTTCAGTGGACAATTTGAATGTCGCCCGTAATATGTGTCATGATGTCAATCATCAACCATCTTGAACACTTTCAAGTTAAGTTTGAATTAGAATTTGAGTTTGAGTTTAAATTAGTAAATCCAATAAACAAAAATGAAATTACATGCATTTTGATGTAAAACAACATAACAACAAAGAGAAACCACGCTTAACCAAGTCGGAGCCACTAGTAAGCGGAGAAACTACATAACCGTTACAAAACTGCTGTAACGGTTAGAAATTCAAAAAAGTTGAATAATTTTGTGAAATTGTAATTTTATGAAGTTATTAATATTTGAAAATCTTTTGTTTTTTGTAATAAAATCGTAAGGATTCAAAACTTTTATCCTCAGAAACCATCATCCGCATGACACTGCCGTGCCGGAAGTGCAACATATTTAGCTATTAATACATCGTTATTTTTATCCGCATCCTGAAGTTGCGCAGCAGCCATATCATATCCTTTGTAAACATACTTGTATAAATATTTCACTGCATTCACAGTTGAGCACACCTCCACATTTATGTGGCAGTCATATTTATATGAACTTAGATACCAATTGAATCATCGGCCCCGTACAACCCAGTGGCACTCCTATTAAGAACGGAGGTCTAACCCTTACGAGCTCAAAGGAAAGAGGAATTTAATAAAAAGCTTGAACACAGCTGGTTCAGTAGTATACTAACCTCCGGCCACTTCTAACTTGAGTAGAAAGGGAAGTCAGGAATGAACCCAGTGGCCAACAACAAGCCAAAGGGAAACCACCGTTACTATCAAAAACGGAGTGTCCCTTTGACACGGGTCACTGACACGATGCGTTACGTCCGTAACCTGCACAAATGCCAAAACATACCACAAACATCAACCCATAAGTGCAATTTCCCTTATTTAGCCATAAATTCCCAGTCACAGGGGAAAAACTGCCAAATTTCAAGTCACGGAATTTCCATGAAAATAATACATAACTTTAAATGGTTACTACAATCGCAATAAAAGCCGGGATCGGGTCAACACTGTTAATATGGGAGATTAATCCATTAGGATGCTACAACTTGGTGTAACATACATCCTGATAACCTCTCCCACTCCGGTAAACGGTTAAGTGTAAAATATAGGATTTAAAGCCGTATGGGGTATAAGCTTCCCAGCTTCCCTTTGTAATGCCCCCAACGATAGCTCAATAAAAAGTCGGTAATACAACCAAACACAGTCCTCAAGAATGAGAATGATGTCTCATTGTATTAGCTCAGGGAAGCCGAAAAGGAAAACGGCAACAGACCAGGAAAAAAATGGCATCAGGTCCAATCCGGACAAATTATACTGAAAAACAGGCTGGTGCACCTGTCACCAGGAAAAGGGTACTTTTTACCGGCTATCCGGGGGGTGATGCCTACAGTACCCCCTCCCGATTTTATGACGGAAATAGTATTTTCGTCATACAATTTCTGATTTCTTTCTGTGCTATGGAGTCATGCCACACAGCGCATCGACCCACGGATAGACGCTAAAATACGATAGATATATCCTCATACGGCACGTCAACGCGGATTCTCTAGCAGTTTTTGTAACTTTTTGAACTCCTTCCCCTCAACTTCTTTTTTTGGGCAGTATGTCAAGAACAAATGTATAACCATTAAAAAATACAAGCAACGTGGTGCCGTATTCCCCCCTTGATTGTCTTCTTCTTCTTATCATCATCATCATTATTATTATTATTATTATTATTATTATTATTATTATTATTATGGACACCGTGATAGCCCAGTGGTCAAGTTCTACCATCTGGGCCCTGTCGCCAGTTCGATTCCCGTCGGTGCCACCAGTATTTTCATTGAACATACCGGTCTATTTCTGGACCAGTATTTTCATTGAACATACCGGCCCGTCTGGAAGTGTTGGAACTGCCCTTGCGGGGGTGTCATTAGAGCCTATCGTCAATTCTTCGTACTCCCCTCACGGGTGAGACGATGGAGGCGCATGTGCAGAAATGCATCAGCCATTGACAGAGAAGCACTATTATTATTATTATTATATTTTGGACACCGTGATAGCCCAGTGGTCAAGTTCTACCATCTGGGCCCTTTCGCCAGTTCGGTTCCCGTCGGTGCCACCAGTATTTTCATTGAACATACCGACCCGTCTGGACCAGTATTTTCATTGAACATACCGGCCCGTCTGGAAGCGTTGGAACTGCCCGTGCGGGGGTGTCATTAGAGCTTATCGTCAATTCTTCGTACTCCCCTCACGGGTGAGACGATGGAGGCGCATGTGCAGAAATGCATCAGCCATTGACAGAGAAGCACTATTATATTATTATTATTATTATTATTATTATTATTATTCTTTGGACGCCGTGATAGCCCAGTGGTCAAGTTCTACCATCTGGGCCCTGTCGCCAGTTCGATTCCCGTCGGTGCCACCAGTATTTTCATTGAACATACCGGTCTATTTCTGGACCAGTATTTTCATTGAACATACCGGCCCGTCTGGAAGTGTTGGAACTGCCCTTGTGGGGGCGTCATTAGAGCTTATCGTCAATTCTTCGTACTCCCCTCACGGGTGAGACGATGGAGGCGCATGTGCAGAAATGCATCAGCCATTGACAGAGAAGCACTATTATTATTCTTATTTTTATTATTACTATTCTCCACACTAAGATCCGACGGTAAATACATGGTCCTTTTAATGACATACCCTTGTCTAAAGCGGATGTCCTAATATAGTATTAGGGGGCCAGTCCTAATAGCTATATCCGAAGTCGGGGTGTAACTACCCAACGATATGACAAGTAGAGATTGACCGTGCACAGGTACGAGAGCATATAATGTATCGTAAAAAAATAAATTAATGGAAGTTCAGAGAACATTTCATTTTTTTTTCGAGAACATCATCCCAGGACTTGCAAGGGGTCATACCCGGGAACATCATCGCTCATTACACCAGCGATCCCCGTCTACGGTAGTATCAGTGTCGATCGACCTATCGCACTCGTATGTTGTGATCGAATGCCAAGTTATATCACTGAGTCTTTTTAATATTCATATTGATAACTGATGATGCATGATCAAATCATGATACGCCGTGGGCAATCAATCAGTTTGTTTGAGACGCATAAAGAAAAATAGTCCGCCTCTCTATGCGCCCTGACTATTTGCTCTGCCTCCATCTTCACTCTAAGTCTCATCCCAAACAACTCATCCGCATCCGCCCAAGTGTCTTTTGGGTGAAGGAGCGAAGTCGGGATATCAGGCTCACGCCCATATACTAGCTGATATGGCGAGATTACGGCGTTAGGAGGCTCGAAAAGCTCAGAGGGTAGACAGTTCATTGCATACCCTTGTATAAGGCGGATATCCTATGATATAGTATTAGGGGGCCAGTCCTAATAGCTATATCCGAAGTCGAGGTGTATGTACCCGACCCTGCGATATACCGACACAAGTAGAGATTGACCGTGCTCAGGTACGACAGTATATAATCTATCGTAAAAAAATAATTTAATGAAAGTTTCAGAGAACATTTCATTTTCGAGAACATCATCCCAGGACTTGGAAAGGGTCATACCCGGGAACACCATCGCTCAATACACTAGCGATCCCCGTATACGGTGTAGTATCATCGTCGATCGACCTTTCGCACTCGTATGTTGCGATCGAATGCCAAGTTATATCACTGAGTCTTTTTAATATTCATATTGATAACTGATGATGCATGATCAAATCATGATACGCCGTGGGCAATCAACCAGTTTGTTTGAGATGCATAAAGAAAAATAATTTCTTTGTCACTGCCTTCGTCGTCTGGCGCGGATTTCTTTGCCTGGTGGAGGACCACCAACAAAAGTCAGATCGAACTTTGACTGTTCGAGAATGTCCCAGATCTTATTAGGGATTCCGCCCAACGATAATTCAAAAGGGACATCAAGCACTCTTCTTGGCAGTGTCTGAATGGTCCACGCAGTGTAATCCTTGTCTCTGGGAGTAATTGTATCATCCCATGTCTCGAGACTTTTTGCGTCTTTATATACTGGCAGATAATGTCTTGCCTTTGGATCCTCAACCGGGTCCATACTTCTCCAAAACTGGAGTATCGGTTGTACTATTTTTGCGGCTGATGATATTTTGAGTGTCCGTGTGACACGCATCTGTCGTGGGGCTGCCACGAGTATAAGTCTGAGAGAGTGTCATCAGCGACATGTTGTTCCGCTGGTCTCATCGGATAGAAAGCATCTTTCACCCATGCGATGGTTGCTATCGCATCGCCTTCCTTCCATCGCTCATGGACAATCTCAACGTTTCCCGCGTTTGGGTCAGTGTCCGTCCCCTCCTCCTCCTGGTGGACGTCCTTTGATCCCATCGACCTCATCGCCTTCCTCGGTTGGTCGTTGATAAGATCATTCCGCGCTCTCCTTAGCTGCGCCTCTGTGATCTTCTCCTTCTTTCCGCTATGCTCTCGCGGAGACTTAGACTGAGTCCCCACCGCGCTTATGCGGTCAGTCTTCTCCTTACTGTCCACCTCACTCTCCTCCTTCTCAGCTATCGGTGCCCAATAAGCATCGTCTTGGTCTATGCCAGCCTCCTTGTGGATGGTCATTGAAATCATCTTTAATCCGTTTTAACGCCTCCTCAACGGATTCATCTTCCAATAAGAAGGGATCATACTTAATCAGCCTTCTTACATTCACAATTTGCACCTTCCCTCTACCCCTGATCTTGTAGTTCAGAGGTCCCGTCTGTTCCATAATCTGATAAGGTCCTTTCCAGTGAGTGAACAGCTTAGAGCTGACTCCTTTCGGGACCTGAGGATGGTACAACAGTACAATATCCCCAACCTGAAACTTGATCTGATCCAAGTGCGCTTGTCGCACCCCTTCAGCATCAGTCTTTCGGCGGTCCGCCTCTCTATGCGCCCTGACTATTTGCTCTGCCTCCATCTTCACTCTAAGTCTCATCCCAAACAACTCATCCGCATCCGCCCAAGTGTCTTTTGGGTGAAGGAGCGAAGTCGAGATATCAGGCTCACGCCCATATACTAGCTGATATGGCGAGATTGAGCTTTTCGAGCCTCCTAACGCCGTAGAGCCTCAGGGTAGCAGTTCATTGCAAACGCAAATGATGGTGCTGCCTCGACCCATGCTCTTTGATTCTCCTTTTTCGTGCAATACATCTTTACTAGCGAGGCTTTGAGGGGTCTGTGTACCCGCTCGATTTTCCCATTTGCTCGCGGGTTATAGGCAGTAACATATTGCCATTTAATTACTGGTTTGCTCCGGGCTTCGCCCGGAGTTAACCGCCGTTAAAGTTCCGAGGAGACGTTTCGTTTTTACGGTAGTCCGGTCGGCACGGCGTAGCCGTGCCGGCGGAGCCGGCACGTGTTTGATCCGGCGTCTGGTTTGGCCTACGTTGGAAAGTTGGGAAGATCGGAAGACGAGTCAGAGAAGCCATCTTTAATGCCTGCTGTTGTAAAGAAACTGAAAGTTGGTTCAATTTTTTCGACCCTGGCAGCTTACCACGTTCAAGACAATGATTTATTTCAAAGATTTGGGAAAAATTCTGAAACTGTGCGAATAACCGGGGTCGTTATGAGTTTCATGGATGTGCAAGCTACCATTCGCCTCAACACCGAGGGCAATCAGTGGTCTGTCCAAGTCCCTCGCGGTTTGGTTCGATTGGAAGACGATTCTAAGAAATGGAAGTATCTAAATACAGCAGGGGAAATCATTTGGGACTCGAATACCGACGAAGTTTGTCGAGCTGAAGTTTACAAAGATTCCGCTGAATGCCAATGTCTCACGCGACGATTTTATTAAATCAATCCGAGACGTGAATGGCATTCTGGGGAATAGGAATGGAGGCAACGAAGCTAAAGCAAACAAACAGAAACCCAAAGCAATCGCGACTCATCTGGAGAACTTGTACAACGCTCATGGTTGGGGAAATTGTACAACGATTACTTCAATGAAGTCAAAGAGGTCAAAGGGAATTCGAGTAAGGCGGTTTTCTCCTTGGCTATGGCATCCCAGATTGTGAGTAAAGCAATTGAATGGCCCTTCATTGTACAGTCCGAGCTCATCGAGAAGGATGAGCAGAAGAATGAAGAAGGGGACGAGTTAGTGCCGGAACCAGGGAAGCCTCCGAGCAAAAAGCAGAAAACGAAGGAAGAGAAAGAGCTTCAAGATGGGATCGATGAGGCTCTGCGAAAGCAAGAGGAGCTCAAGACGAAGCTAGCCACTGCTCGTCGAGTCGGCAACAAAGGCAAGACCGTCCACTTTGATGCATCTGTCCTGACCGAGCTGCAAGAGACGAACGAAGAGTTGGAACGCAAGATCAAGGAGGCAGCCAACGATAAAGGTATTGACTCCTCCTCCTTGCTCACAGCATTAGGCTTCTCAACGTCAGTTTCAGGAGATGAGAAGGCTAAGTTGACACAAGAATATCAGAGTCTGCCGGGATCGGAAGATTTAGAATTCGACGTACTTAAAAAGATAAAGTTAGGGAAGGAGTTCATCAACCTCAAAGAGCTTCTACCGTCCAAAAAGAAGACTCTTATTGGTGAACCTCACGAGTCGGAGCCCAAAACCATTACTATTGAGAAGTTTCTAGACTTGCTTCGCAGACTCATCGTCCTTTACAGTAAGCATCACGCTCAGCACTCTGAAGAAGACATGTGGGAGCACTACCGCTTCCTTGAGCTCATTGTGAGGAAAAATTCGTTGCAGTCAGCCATGAGATGGGATAAGGCAACACGTGGTCGAAGCTCGTTAGGACAGTGGCACAAAGGCACACTTCCCTTTGTGTTGGCCTCAGCCATGCTCGAGCCTCTTCCCCCCCCCCCCTCCCTTCCCATTCTTCCAGCCAATCGTATGGCCAAGGTGTCTTGAAGCAGCAGCGTAGCGCGAATACCACGCGTGGGGGTGGCCAAGCCAGACAGCAGTTTCAGAAGTCCAAGAAGGTGTGTTTCAACTGGGCAGACGGCCGCGTCTGTAGCTACAAAGAAGATTGTCGCTTTCTACACCAGTGTCCAGTGTGCCCTGAAAACAAAGACCACAAGCGAGTGGACTGCCCAGACTGACAACGACAAATGGGGAAAACGCAAAGCAAACAAGTGAGGGGGCCCTGGGAGTGAAAGCTCTGCAGTGGGGCAAGTAGCTCTCAGGGTCGGCTTACATCAGCCGGAGGTCTCCTTAGGTGGGACTTCCTCTTCCACTGCTCTCTCTTTTTCTGAAATGGATCGCAAAACTTGGGATCCAGGTGGTCGCAAGCATGTGACCAAGGTGAAGTTTGCCAGGATAGGAAATTTGTCTTTCAGCAACAATTAGTCTTACTTCGACTCCTCGCCTTCAAATGCTCAGGCCTCGGTGCCACTTGCTAATATGACCGGTCCCACCAGTTCCACTTTTTTCCAGCAATCGTCCTATTTGTCAGCAAGTTGCTCAGCTCCTTCGTCTTTTCGTGTTCAGTCTGTGGGGCACAGCCCGTCTTGTTCTACTGCCCCTTTCAGTTCAGTTAGTACTGCCTTTTCCAAAGAAGCTTCAGTGCTTCATGCCTCTGTTTTGGACGGGCAAGTGTCACCTGTTACTCCTTTGTTGGGTACCTGTCTTGTCTCTTCTTCTTCTTCTTTTTCTATCTCTCCTTCTTCGTTTTCGTCTCTCTCTTCATGTTCCTCCATCAACAATGCAACTATTTAGCTTGAACAACCTCAACTACAACAACAACAACAACAACAACAACAACTACAACTACAAGTGTCAACAACAACAACTACAACAACAACAACAACAACAACAACTACAACCACAACAACTACAACTACAACTACAACAACAACAACAACAACATCAACATCAACAACAACAACAACAACAACAACAACGACAACAACAACAACAACAACAACTAGTACTACATCAACTTCAACAACAACAACAACAACAACAACAACAATCACAACAACAACAACTACAACAACAACTACAACATCCTCAACAACCTCATCAACGTCTACAATCACAACAACAGCAACAGCAACACATCCATTCTCCACTTGCTCTGTCTTCCTCTCCTTGTGTTGCCTCTCTTAGTAGTTTCCCTTTGGTGGGTTCGTTTTCTTCTTCTACTCAGCAGCCTCAGGTGCTGTACACTGAACAGAGTGGCCTACAAGGCAAAGCGGTCCCTTTAAGCCCCTCTGCTTCTCCTTCTTCCACTTCTGCTTCCTTTTTCTTCCCTTTCCCTAGGTGGATTTGGGAAAGTGCCAGAACCGAGGCTGAGGAAGAGATGGGCGCTTTGGTTCGCTCTCTTCCCCCGTCTAAGGTCTCTTGTTCATCAAACAGTGATGGGATTTCAGTCTCCCTCTCTGTGCCTCTTGATCTGTTGATAGTTGGGGTTGTGTCGGTTGATTCCCTCCCTTCTCTGTTGTTGGAGTTGGAGAGTGGGAATACTTGCTGGCACGACTTTCCCTTCTGGTCCTTCATCCTTCCCACCTCTCCTTCTATCTCTTTTTCTCCCCTTATGTCTAGGTTGTGTCTTGCCAGAGTGGTTGCGTTGGTGGGGTTTTATGGGAAGGTGGAGCTTCAGTGTTTTGCTCCATATACAACGCATGTTTGGTTTGTGCGGGACTCTTCTCGTGGCACAAAAGTCGGAGGTGTCGCTCTTGTAGACTTTAGGTTTCAGAGGGGGAGGGGAAGGAATATTCATTTTTTTGGTTGCTAAGAGGGCGACAAGAGGTTTCAACCAGGCAAGCGAGAAGTCTTGCCGGTATGGGAGGGTACTATAGAACCTTACAAGTCGGTCTTCAACGTGGACGAAATCGTGGGCCTCGCCAGGTTCTGCTTGCCGGATTCAGAAGTCGTGTGGCTTAAAGGCTTCTTACGGGCATGGACACTCACTATAGGGGCACAGGGGAATTCTTACGTGATTACTCTCTTGCTCGCGCCCTTTAGATGAAGACAACCGACAATCTATGAGGCCAACATGAAGGCGGTCGAGAAAGGCTTCATGGCGGGTCCGTTCACGAGACCTCCCTTTCCGAGTAGCAATTGCAAGCACCAGGCCATAGTGACAAGAGAGCGTGCCATCCCAAAAGACAAGTGGCATTCCGAGAATGGGGAAAGGAGACTAATCAATGACCTTTCCTTTCCCCGTTTCCTCCCTTTCAACCAGCTCTGCCCCAGAACAGATGATGGGGTGGAGGAATATACACATGACAAGCAGATGGCCAGAATTATTGAAGCCGGTCCCGGTTGTGTTGTCTTCGGTGCTGATGTAAAGTCTGCTTACAACCAGACCCCGTTACTGCCCTCGCTCTTCTGGCAGCAAGTTTCTTCGTGTAGGGACCCAGACACTGGCGAGCTTTTGTACTTCGTCGTTCTCGTGCCGGGCTTCGGGGGTGTCTACGCAGCAGACGGTTGGAATCGCTTCGCGAGATCCCTGGAGTCCATTTTTCTCTACAAGGCCATTCCTATGAAGCTGTATGTTGATAACAGCGACGTCATCTGTGCTTCCTGGAAGGAAGCTAGGGCACTTCGGTTAGAGTTCAACGCGCTCTCCAAGCTTCTGGGTATCCCGTGGCATGAAGATTCCATCGGACAGTCCTTTCGTGCCCTCGGTTGGCACAAGGACACGCGTAAAGGCTTCTGGTTCGTGGAGCTGCCTGCGGACAAGCGCAAGATCGTGATGCAAGCCTTGGTCACCATCGCCGGTGGCGTTTCTACTCCATCAAGTCTTTCGAACGTCTCCTGGGCCTTTTGTGCTTTGTTTCCCAGATGCTCTTTTTTCTTCGGCCGGCGGTAGGAAACTTGCGGATTGCTTTCAACACGTTGTCGACTTCGCGTGGCAAAGGTGGCCGGTTCAGTTCCAGAGCCTGCCACGCTGCAAAATGGGCCCGCGACCTTCTCCTCGACTCCAATTTCCGCCTTCCGCTGTCAGACTTCTTGAAGACGGGAGAGTATGACAAAGAGTCGATGACATGGGTCAACGACCCCGTCAAGTGCACACTTTGGACCGATGCGAACTTTTGCGAGGTAGAGGGTTCGCAATGGGGGAGGGGTGCCATTGTCATGGCCCCCTTTCGTTCCAAAGGTGTTTTCTCTTCTCGCTGTTGGTCCGTAGAAGAGTTAGCCCTTCTTCGCACTGAGTCTCTAGTCGCCTCGTCTCCTATGCGTGAGCTGTTCAGTGCTTACGTTGCCGTTTTTGAGTTTGCGGTCGCCTTGGGTTACAGGAAGTTCCATATTGTCACGGACTGTGCCCCGGCTCCTCACTGTCTTAACTCGTGCTATTCGCCTAGAACGAACATTCAGAGTCTCATTGACTCTTGGACTTCTAAACTTTCTCTCCTTGGCGTTTCCCTCACTGCATCTCAAGAGCCACGCGATTGCATTAACCTTGCCGATTTGTTGGCACGTGCACAGATGACCCAGGCGACAGAGACCTGGCGCAAGTTGAACCCGTCCGGGCCTTCTTTGCGTCCTCTCCAGCAGCAACGGAAGTACCTTGGCTAGTCACCTCGGCGATGGATGTCATGGCGTGTTCGGTCTCCTACAGCACCAGTGCCGCTTACAGCTCCGCCATCCGCAAGTTACGTTTTTTCTGCTCTGCCTACTCAACAGAGCATTGGTGCCCGGTCTGGTGGCAGCCCGATCCTGTGCTCATCGTCCTCTTCCTTATCTGGCTGAGCCGGTTCATGTCTGTTTCCACCTGTAAGGTGTATATGTACGCAATTCGAGACTTCTGCCTCCGAATGAGTCTAGATGACCCCACCGATAACCACTTCGTGGAGATGGCGTGGCGTGGTATCAAACGTTGTAAACGTACCAAGCCAGACAATCGCCTCACCTTGGAATTACCGATGCTGGAAGCTATGGCTAGCTTTACCTTGGGGGCCGCTAAGGATCGCAACATCCCGAAGTCTACTCGTTATCTCTGGGTTACGGTTGTCACAGCTGCAGTCTGGGGTTTCTTCGGCCTTTTTCGCGTGGGTGAGTTGGTTGTGTCAGGTTCGCTCGCAACGTGTCGTTTCCTTATCAACTCTTTTGTTCAAATGCGCGAGGTCGATAATATGAGCCTCATAATGGTTACCTTGGACGGCGCAAAACAGAATCCCTTTCGTCGCGGATGTGATGTTGGTCTGGCCGAGCAGAACCCACTCATTTGTCCGCATGCTTGGAAGAAGGTCTACGAGTCTAGTCGCGACGCCTACAAGCTCCCTTCAGCGGGAAACTATCCCTACTTCCGTCTGGCAGATAATTCTCCGCTCAACCGTTCAACTTTCGTCAGCACAGCAAGAGAGCTTCTCCAGAAGGCGGGCGTGAAGACCGGTGGTCGATTCAACGGGATCTCGCTTCGTCGTGGCGGCGCGGCTCGTCTCTTCTCGCTTGGGGCTTCCGACTCTACTATCATGCGCGCGGGACGGTGGTCCTCGTCCTATTTTCGCCTATACGTAGGCGCAAGGTTGGCAGAGTTAGTTGCAGAGCAAAAAGCTATGGGGGCAGTGACAAATCTCTAGGCTCAAATTGTTGGAGGTTTTTGTAAAGTTCGGTTTCAGTACTCAAGTTTTTCGGTGCGGCTGTCTGTGTCCCGAGTGGACATCAGAGCCGCCAACTGTTAGTGTTTTGTAAACTTGAGTCCTGAATTATTTGAGCCTAGCCCCTTTCCCTCCACACTACTCCGACGAGTTCGGAAGGTTTAGGCCAATAAAGCTTTTCTGTTCTCATTCTAAGTAAATTCGAAACTACGATTCGGAAACTTTAATTACTGGTTTGCTCCAGGCTTCGCCCGGAGTTAACCGCCGTTAAAGTTCCGAGGAGACGTTTCGTTTTTACGGTAGTCCGGTCGGCACGGCGTAGCCGTGCCGGCGGAGCCGGCACGTGTTTGATCCGGCGTCTGGTTTGGCCTACGTTGGAAAGTTGGGAAGATCGGAAGATCTTCCCAACTTTCAAACTCCCGCCCACCCTTCCCTTGTTTTGTTTTGGTTTGTCCTTTGCTTCTGTCTGCTCTGGACTTCTGGTGGCGTTCTGGTGATCGCTGGTGGCCTCCGCTGCTTCCGCTCGCTCCGCCTTTGATGCGTCTCCCTTGGACTGCTTTGGTGCTACCTTCGGTTGTTGCCGTGAACAACTAGTCACTAGGTTGGCCTGCTCGTCGTGCTTGGTGCCTTCCCTCGTTTAGTGTAGGTTTGTTCCGGTCTAAGGGATTGTTCCGTCACTCTAAGGTTAGTCTGCCGTCCGCTCTCCCCTCCTCCGCCCGGTTTCTCTGTCCGGCTTTAATGGATAGTATTTTTTCCGCCTTTTGTTTTACCCTTCCACTATCCCCTCCTCCAACCGGTCTTCGTAGTTGACAAGTAGAGCGTGCCTGTTTTTTTTTGTAAAGTTCGGTTTCAGTACTCAAGTTTTTCGGTGCGGCTGTCTGTGTCCCGAGTGAACATCAGAGCCGCCAACTGTTAGTGTTTTGTAAACTTGAGTCCTGAATTATTTGAGCCTAGCCCCTTTCCCTCCACACTACTCCGACGAGTTCGGAAGGTTTAGGCCAATAAAGCTTTTCTGTTCTCATTCTAAGTAAATTCGAAACTACGATTCGGAAACTTTAATCCCGTAATACTTAGATAGTTTGTCGATGACCTCGTTATTAAAGTCCGAGCCTCGATCAGAACATATCTTTCTTGGTACTCCGATCTGTGAGATGATCCTAAAGATCAGCGCTTCGGCTGTCGTCTTGCCGGTAACGTCTTTGACAGGGATGATCACACATAATTGGTGGCTCTGTCAATAGCCGTAAGGAGGTATTTGTAACCTTCCTTCGATTCTGGGAAAGGTCCCACATGATCAATGTGTATAAACTCAAACATCCCCGCATGAAGGAAATTCGCCGATCATGTTTTGTTTATCTTGCACGGGATGCATGCATCCAACGCCTGATCTATCTCCTCCTTCATCTTCTTCCACCAGAATCGCCTCGCTACGAACATGTGTGTTCGTTGTCGACCCGGATGCGCCAAAAGTGGGCAATTGTGGGCTGCGACAAATATAAATCGTCTCAGACTCTCCGGTACCCAAAGGGTCCATTGTCCGGCTGTGACGCATAGCGACCGTGAAGGCCCTTGTACCACAGTAGACCATCTCTCCATCCCATCTCCTTCATTCGATCTTTGATCGCTTTCGTCATCTTTAGCTCATCCGGGTTCTGATACAACTGTATGAGTTCCTTAAACTCCGGATCTTGAGCCTGTTGTTGCCTCCATGCGGTAGGCGAGGCTATATGGATAGTACCATCTTCTAGCCTTACCCCGATCCTCTCCGGGTCATCGTCTAGGTCACTTCTCCGCTCTTGAGGAGGCTCCGCATAAACTTCCTGCGTCTCCTCTTCTTCCTTCATGTTCGCCTTCGCATTCTCATATACCTCATAGGACCACTCAGCGTCCTCCTGGGTATGTAGCTCACAACATATCCCGTGATCCGGGCCTTGTGGACTGTACCGTAGATCCGTGCGGTCATATCGGACTCCACTCGCCATCCCCATCGTCTCAATGTGGCTGACCTCATACACCTTGTCAGTGGACAAGTCTTCCATCTCCACCGTGGACACCAACGCCGATACTTCTGAGTTAAACTCTAGCCTAGAGAGGCTATCAGCGACCACATTTCGCTTCCCCGGTAGATGGACCATTGTAAAATCGAAACAAGACAAGAACGCTTGCCACCGCGCTAGCCGTCCCGTCTGTTCATGATTCATCAACCATAACAGGTTATGATGATCAGTTCTAACAATAAATTGAGGTCCTCCCCACAAATACTCTCTGAGCCTCTTGAGGGCCCATACCACCGCCAACGCCTCTCTTTGCCTTGTGCAATAGTTTCTCTCCGCCGCATACAACTTTCTACTGATAAACATGATTGGGCGTAATTTCTTCTCCTCATCTTCCTGCTGTAATACAGCTCCAATCGCAAACTTGGATGCATCTGTATCGACTACGAATTGTTTCGTGAAGTCGGGCATCGTTAGCACCAGTCCACCGTCCTTCGGGTCTTTGTAAATGAGATCTTTGAGCGTATGAAACGCTTGCAAAGCCTCTTCATCCCACTTCTCAAAGTCTCCAAGATCAATCATTCTCTCCAACTTAGCCGTGTTGCACCCCAATCGGGTATGAACTGGCTATAGTATTGCGCCATCGCAAGGAATGAGTGCAATTCAGTGCGGTTCTTCGGTATTGGTCGATTCATAATCTCCTCCCTCTTCTCTTTAGATATCGAGAATCGGTTATGAGAGATCTCGTACCCTAAATATGTCACACTCGTCTTGGCAAGTTGACACTTCTTTAGATTGCACTTCAGGCCAAAAGCTCCGATGCGCCTGAATATATCGGACAAATGATCGATATGCTCCTCCATTGTGTTAGAGTATACAATAATTTCATCGATATAGCAAAATGCATATTCTCCCGCTTTCTGTCCCCTCCTTCTCATAAACCTCCGTCTGTCAGATCATCGTACTGACTGCTTAACATCTTCTGCATCGCCTTCTGAAAGAGTCCTGGGGCTTGCTTGAGGCCCATCGGAAGCACTTTTCATTGGTATATCTCCATACCCACCACAACGCCGTCAGCCATCTGGACTTTTCCTCCAGTGGTATCTGCCAGAAGCCATTCTTAAGGTCAATGACCGAATAGAATTTTGCATTCCGCAGTACTCTCCTTCCTTCTTCTAATGTCGGGAGAGGATTTCTCTCTTCCTCCAGCACCTTGTTAACACGAGCATAGTTAACTGTCAGGAGCCATTCTCCTCCTGGCTTCGGCACTATTCTCGGCTGTGAGACTATTGGAGATGTTGATCTCTCAATAAAGTCCTCATTGAGCAGCTGTCTTGCTAGCTCCTCCGCTATCTTCGCCTCATGTATATTCAAGTTCGCCCTTCGTGGTGCCGGTGACAGCTCCGCACCCGGTATTTTATAAATAACCGCTGTGAAATCCTCAGGCTTGACGCCACCTGCATGTGGAGGGTCAAAAATTTCCTTGTTCGCCTCCAATTTGGCTTTTAAAAGCACCTTCTCTCTCCGTGCCTACTCCATCTTCTGAAATTTTCCGCGCCGCCTCTTGGAAATCTTCATCAGACATCTTCTTAGTCTGCTTGAGGGGTTCTCTGTCCTCCTCCAAGCCTAAGTCTTCTTCCGAGACATCATCTAGGCCCGTCTTTTCATACGTGACCATGTCCGGCTCATCATCTTTGCCGAGCTCCACCAGCATGTCAATAAGTCTCGCGTATTGCAAAGGAGCCTTACGGGTGTAGAAACCATCAAAGCATGTGAATGCTTGCGGTATCAATTTCAACTTGTCGAGGTCTCTGAGCTTCCGCTTGTATGCACTGCTCTGCTCACGAGTTCCCAAACGACAAGCCACCACTAGCTGTTCCTTGCGAGAGGGTACCGGTATAGGATGATCAATAAGCCGGTCCCTTATTTCCTGCGCCCATATCGCCTTCTCAGTATACGGCAGGGTATACGGCTTATTATTTTCAAATAAAGTCCGTAAGCATTTTTTCACTTCAGTTAGTGAATGCGGCCACGTGGGCTCGTCACCCCAGAAATCAGTAATAAAACTTTTAATAGTTTCTGTTGGAGTATCGGGATTCGCCCCGTTCTCCTTGGTACAAACGCCTCCCTTTTTTCTTCTCCTACTTTCGCATGGAAACAGTATCCATTAGTAATGTGACATCTGCCCCTACTCCTTCCGCGAATCTCGCCAACGACGGGCTTCTTTGTGCGACACATATAATCTCCTCCTTCCGCTTCTCAATTAAGTCATCAATAGACTTTTTGTCCCAATGGCATGTCGGAACTGTGACAGTGCACACTTGGGATTCCCAATTGTCGGTCCAGGACAGTTCGCCCGGTCTTACGACATGGGGGTGAACGTACACCTCAAGTGCCTCATGCACGATGGCCATCCTTTTGTGATCCGTCGCTAGACTCAGCTCATAAGCCTCATAAGAGTCAATACGTTAAAGGGATCAATATCGCTCTCCTCTCCTCTTTTTACTCCATATATCACTCGTCGTGCGGCGCAATCAATCACAGCCCCCATCGTAGCCAATTGGTCATACGATAGTAATATTGACCCGTGGTAACCGGGGACGACATAAAGGTCCATGAGGTATACTCGTGCGGATTTGAATTTAAAGATCAGTGTGATGATGCCTGTGATGACCGTCCGGCTACTCACTCCCTTCAAAGTGCCCGTCGAATTATTCATATTTACGTCCACCCGATCCCGGTATCGATTAAAAAAACTTCCGGCCGACAATATTAATATTCGCCATCGTATCATTACCAACTTTTAATACGGTTTTCAAAGTTTCACAATAAAGTTCCGTATAACACAAAGCATCGGGCCTGTGTATATTTGCTGCGAGAACAAGAACTTTGCGTTCCAAATTTTGGAGTCTTGTCTCCAAGTCTTTCATCTCCTCCTTCTTCTCCTCTTGTTTCCCCTCACTAACGTTTTTATTATTCAGCGGTATCGGTGCGTTTACTATGTCAGTAATATTGACTTGTGGCACTTGAGTGCACTTATTGTCTTTTTTCTCGCCGCCCGCCGCGACCGTAGACATTGAGTCAGTTCGTGATTGCTTGCTTGGCCGAGGCGATACGCCCGCCATTGGCCTCCTCGCCTCCATCGCTAGTTTCGCCTTCCTATTTGCATCAGTTATCATTTGTAATCGTGACGTGTGAACGGGTTTGAAGCTACCTTTGGGCTGCAGCCTCTGTATACCCACGTCTTTGCTCTCACAAAGAGGAAGTGTTGGCCCAGTCTGCACAACATTAGTAGAAAACACTATAACTTTAGGGTTAAACTTTACAGTTTTCTCTTTCCTCTCTTCTTCTCCCTCCAGTCATTCCACCACCTCGAATCGATTACCTTCAGTTTCGTCTGGGTAGGATGACGGATCGGTGTCCGAGGCAGTGTTATAGGCTGACCTCGACCGAAGTTTGAGTGGGAGCTTGCGCATGAGCCTCCTAGTCCTCTAGGTGGGGGGGCTGGAGCCCGAAAAGCTCTTCCTCCATGAGGATTATATCCCCGACCTCTCCTCTTCCTCTCTGGGGTTCCCTGCCACCTCGAGGCTACTCTCCATGCTCCTCCTCCTCGTCCTCCTCCTTCTCCTCCTCCTCCTCCTCCTCGTCCTCTTTGAGAGGCTTGTTTGTTCTTTTTTCTCTCCCTCTCCTCCTGCTTCTTGTCCATCCTCTTCATATAGGCAATAATCGCCTCTCTTAGCTCGCCGTCATCACACTGATTGGCATACCAGCCTTCTGTATTAGCGGCATTTTGAAGCAGTCGGTAAAGGCCCGGTTCAGTACCGCCCTCCTTGGTTCAGAAAGTCAGCCCTTGCTGTTGGGTTCTGCCTGTCATGATTGAAAGAGCAGTCTCTGTGCTCCATCTCTGCCTTACACGGCAGGCCCGCGAACCACCTCCAGCATGCGATCTTGATGTCTGACTCTCTCTGTCTCTTCCATCCAGCAACTCGGCTTGTGTACGTGGCTTGCGCGCCAACAGGTACACCGCCCGCCTGTGCCATGTGTGTCTCGAGGAAGTTCTTGGACTTCACTACGCTAAACGTTGGGAATTGTTGTATGAGTTGCGTAAGTTTGCTCGGGTGCACTGAGTGCAATGCCGACAAAAAATAGAGAATGATTGGCTTGCGGCCATAGAATAGCCCATAGGAGGAAACTACCTCCGTAAGGTCGCCGCCAAGCTAGCAGAACGCCTCAAACTCATCGCCACTGTCTCAAAGATTTCAAATCCTATTAGAGTACCAGTGCAGAGATGCTGGTATCCATGAGATTGAAAATATGAAATGAGTGTGGCCACCGCCAGTTCGCACTGAGCGTCTAGGCCTGTCGAACTCTTTCTCTTATTCTCCTCTTGCTTTCTCAAAGCCTTGTACATGGTTAGATCCAATCCCTCTTGGATTAGAGACTGATCAAGAACCGTAGCAAGAGCCTCGTATTCTTGAGTCTCATCACAGGGAAAGACTTGATGCAGGCATTGATCTCTTTGAGCTTGCCTAGGAGCGAAGAGTCAGAGTCTTTTTCTGAACTCGTCTTGGCATAGAGCATGAGACTAGCCACTCCTCCTTTCTTCCCCTTGAAGGCATTTATGATGTTTTGTCTGTCCTTCTTCTCCGTGTTTGTGACCACCACCGTAGTTGAGCCCGAGGGTGTAGGGCTGGTGGGGCAGGAGCTGATGGGGGGAGATATGCCGGAGGGGGTGCCCTTGCATTACTCGCTCTTGCTTTCACTTCCTCCAATTGCAACTTCCTGGAGAACTCCTCACTCTCTTTCGCCTTCTCCTTCTCACTTATCAGTAGTTTTTGAACATAACTGATATAGGCCGTCAACTCAGCAACAGACCTGACAAAGTTATATTTCTCCACATATTGATCAACCCCTGCCTTGTTGGTGGTAGGTGGTGCAGCTGTGGTTGTTTTAAGGAGAGAGTGATCCTTGGTAGGAATCCATCTCTTCCACGCCTCCTTGTGCATCAACGCAGCCACCAACAGTCTGAGCTTGATCAGAATTCTGTCATTTTTGTCCACCTCGTCAATCACAGGATGGGTTTCTCCTGCCTTCGCAAGGTTTTTCTCCTGCCTTCGCAAGGTTTTTCTCCATTTCTCTCAATCCCACCTCCAGACCCTTCAATTCAGTCGAAAAATATGCGAATACCCCATAAGTGTTTCTCGAACTGAAATTAGTCTTCATTTCTGCGTTATCAACTGGGTCCTGACCCGTCGCGAGGAGTCTAGCCCTTGCTCTTGAGTATATGTACTGGAGGTAACCCTCGCCCTGTGGGCCGTACGAACGTTCCCAAATTAGAGCTTGGGAGTACACCGCAAAGATAGCATCAAGTATTTCAAGGTGGGTATGTGAATTCCCAAACTTGATATGTTGCACCTTCTTCCTTTCATCCACATTGGAGACCAGTTTGCAGAGATGCTGTGCAATATCTGACAATGGGATATAGACATCCTTTTTGGTGCGACTCCCCACTCGTCTCAACTCCTGAGGGATCCAGACATATGTGTCTTTCTTTTTCTCCATCACAAGATCAAAGTCGGTTTTAGGGAGGTCGTAGTGGTCGTTTACCCACCGCTGCTCCTCCTCTGAGACCTCTCCATCTTCAATCAAGTTTATCGTTTGTTGTCATCCTCCTCCTGTAGAGGCAGGTGGTATATTGTGTACCCCAGTGCTCTCTGTTGTTCTACTCCTCCTCCTTCTCCTTCTTTGACTTCTTCCTCTCTTCCTCCTCCTCCTGTTTCCTCGTCTTCGTCTCCTCCGTCATTCAATCCTCCTCCTTCTTCTCCTCTTTCATCTTGCAGTTGTTCTTCTTGTTCTCGTGACAGTGTTTCCAGAAAATCACTCACCTCACAAATCTTTGTGGACATAGTGTCGTATTAGTAAACAACAGGAGGACAGTGTCAGCTCCTATGTTATGTTTTCGTTCGTTTGAGTTCTGTTCCTCCTTCAGTCGATTGACTAGTGAAGAGAGAAACTAAGAGAGAGGGTAGAGTGGGATCCTCTTTCCTTTATGTAACAATGTTTGTACGTTTGTTTTTGTTTGAGAAAAGTAGTCCTTGAGATTTTCTCCGATTTCTTGTCCTCCTTACTCAAATTGCTTTCTCCTCCTTCTTTTCTATATTGTATCTAGTATGACGCACTAGGACCTACACACAGATAGTAATAGAGAAGCTAGAGAAGCTCTCCTTGAGAAGTCGACAGTCGGTCGGATAGGTTCTCAGACCTACTTTTGAGAACGATCAGAGATTTGCAAAAATACTCTGACTTATGTGTGAGATAATGCAGATAAATGCACAAACTAGAAGGGTAGAGTGTTGTGCTCCTGTCCCTATGCTTGTTTGTGTTTTGTGTGTGTTTCTTCACTCTTCTGTCCACCTCCTTCTTCTTGGGTCTCTGTGTGAGAACAGCACTGAGAACGACAGAGAGTCTGAATTTGATGTCTCCCTGTGAGCACACAGATATGGATTGGGCTAGAGCGTACGAGACACCTACTTGAGGCCAATCAAATTATTTGTTTTGTAAAAGAGCTATGAGGATTATATGTTGGAGTATTTGTTTTTGTCTGACGTCCCCGTGTGAGACAGGCCTAGGTCAGCAAATTCGTTCTGGATGCCTGTGTGGCAATGCAGAAAGAAATCACCCTAGTGTTTGGGTTGCGTGTGTGTGTGTATGTGTGTGCCAGGGACGATTGCTTTGGGTTGCGTGTGTGTATGTGTGCCAGGAAAGATTTCTTTGGGGTGTTTGTGTGTGTGTGTGTGTGTGTGCCAGGGAAGATTTCTTTGGGTTGCGTGTGTGTATGTGCCTGTGTGTGTGTTTGTGTGTGTAAGGCTTTTTTTTCGTTGAATGTGTGTGTGTGGTTGCGTCTGTTGCGTCTGTTGTGTGTGTTGCATGTGTGTTGTACGTAGAAGTTTGTTTTCCTTGGTTGTGTGGTGTGTAAGGGGGGCAAGGGAAGATTTCTTTCGGGTTGTTTGTGTGTGTGTGTAAGGTTTTTGTTTTCGTTGTACGTGTGTGTGTGGTTTGCATGTTATGTGCGTGTATTTGCGTGTTTCGTGTGCGCTGTGCGTGTCAACTGTCGTTTTTGAGTTGCGTATGTGTACCGAAAGACGTGTTTCTTGGGTTTGCGTGTGTGTTGTTTGGTGTGTGTGTGTGTGTGCATAAAAATCCGTTTCTCGGATTTCTGTGTAAGGGCATCACTGCCTCTGGCTGTCACGGTGTGTCTACGTGTGTAGACGGGGGCTTTGACTTTTTGTATAAGTTAGTTCTTTTAGTTGTGTGTGTAATAGGCCTTTCGCTTTCTCTGCCTTTCCCTCTTTCTCTCTTTTGCTTCTGAAAAGTCATTCATTTGTTCTCCCATGCCTCAAGGCGGCATGCAAAGCCCACAGTTCTCTCTCTCTCCATTTCTCTCTGTTTCTCTCCGTTTCTCTCTGTTTCTCCGTTTCTCTCTCTCTCTCTCTTTGCTTTTGTTGTGCAGTTTGTGTAGAGGGCCTGTCTTCTTTTGAATTGTTCTTGAATTGGGATGTGACATATGTGTGTCTTTGCCTTATGTGTAAGGCTTTTTGTGTTCCGTTGTAAATCCAATTTTCTTTTTTTTGGCTTGTATGTGTGTGTGTGTAGTGCAAATTTAATACCCCCCCCCCCCCCCCCGCTTCCAAACCCTCCGCGCCCTTATGCTCTCCTCCAAGCACGCGTGTACCACCCCTTCCTCGCCCGTGGCCAAACGCGCCAAGCTACCGGCGTTCGGACCCAGAAGAAGATACCAAGGCCCCGACTGCCGACCATCCACTGGTTACCAGCCTGCCAGACGTTGCGTCCGCTGGCTACAACGTCGGAGAACCAGACAGAACCTTCCCGCTCGACGTGTTCACGGAAAAGCTCAACGAGGGTGTCAACTGCCACCGCCTGGCTGACCTGCGCGTCTCTTCTTGCCGCCAAGAGAAATACGTGCAAGTCGAGCTGCGCGTGAGAGGGCGGGGCCTACCAAGCGGCCTGGACCAACCGCAGCGGCCAGTCACAGTGCTACGCGCACGCCGTCGGGTGCCCAAGGGCCTGCCGGCAGAAGAAGTACGGGCCTACGTCAAGGAGCAAGTTTCCAGATACGTGGCCGACGAAACCGTCCGCTGGCTGCGCGAAGAGGTCAAGATTCACGACAACTGTGATTTCTACTTGTACAAGGGCTTGGACCCGAACGAGGAGCCAGAAAACAGAGACAATGGCCTGGACGTGCAATACGCTACGCGCTACGTGCAATGGATAGGGCCGCCGCACCCTGCGCTGCCCAAGTTCCAGGCGATTTACCGCACTCAGGAAGCCAGCCTGCTACCGCCAGAGATCCTGAGCAACCTGGGCAAGGCGCTGGACGACAAGTACGATCAGCACGAGCACCTTGACTTTTCTTTTAAACTCACCTGTTTCAAGGCACAGCTGGCCAAGAAGAAGGTTGGCACCCCCTGGCTCGTCGTGATCATGCGCCCCTTTCATCACCTCGTGCAAGTGTCCCTAGCACTTCGCAACCGCCGTACTCGCTCTGGCCGGCGCACCTATGAGGCAACCATGCTGTTGGCACAACGCACCCTAGATTCTTGGAGGGGCCCGGACGTCCGCGCTTACCTCCTGGGCCACGCAAGTCTGTTTACCGGGCAGACTACCTTGGCCTGGCTCAAGAGAGTTGTGGCAACCCCTGGCTGGTCCGACGACCTGCAGAAGAGATTGGACCCTACCCAGACCACCAGAAACACGAACGGCAGCGCGCGAAGCTTTAAACTCTTTTGCCCGGAGATGAGCTCGGTGTGGCCGCTACACCCCGAATTGCTGGGCGACGCGGTAGACAGTGCTACCGGCGCAACAACGGCTGGCGACGACGACGCAAGTAGCAGCGACGACATCATCAGCTAGGAATTTTCCCGACATTTTTTTTTCTTAACGCTCGAAAGGAAAGAAAAGGGGGGGTCCGGCGGTCCTCTCTCTTTCCTTTCAAAGCCCAGTGCTTAGCGCACCGCAGACATTTTTTGTTTGAAAGCAAGTTTTAAAAAACAAACAAACCAATTTAAAAAAAAATTGTGTTCTGTACCAGCGTTACTTGTAGTCACTGAGCCGACAATAGCGCTCCCCCCCCAGACTCTTCTTTCAAATTGCCAACAGTTTTTTATAGATAGCTCAACTTCTTTGGGCCCAATTGTAAATTAAAAAAAGGGAACACCGCAGAATGAAAAAACATCTTTTGGGTGTTTGCTACCATTCCGACTATTCTTTTTTTCTTGAGCGGATTTAGGCAACTTTGAGCACAACGCTGTCGTACCTTCCTTGCCACCTCAGCTACCAGGAACTTTTGATCAGCTCATTCCTTTTTGCTAACGGCTCTCGTTCGGTCGGCCTGTCTCGGACAAATTAGTGGGTATCTTTTTTTCCCAAAACGATACCTGCGCCACAGCACGTTCCAACCTGTGATTTGCTTCTTTCACATGCTCAGCCTCTGCCCTCGCAAGTTTCTTTGCTCTTTGCAGCTGCAAGCGCGCAAATCGTGACATTACGCGCAGCTCCCCGTTGTACAGAAACGTGGAAGCTTCAGCAAGCTTTTCCAAGCAACGTTCCCAATCAATTGTGCTACGACCCCACCGCGCACGTCCTTCTCGGGTTTTGGTGTCAATAAAATGTTTTGTAGCAGCTATATCAACCAAATCAGTATAGCTTAGAAGTTTTGTTGCTTCTTGCATTTGACGTTTGGATAGTATAAAGCCTGTTTCCGCATGCTGCCTAAACAAATACTCAATGTAGACAAGCCAGGGCTGACGCAGGGCGTCAGTTCGACCGTGGTCGCCTTGTTCTACGACAGCCGCATTGTTCTCGTCTTCGACATCGTTCTTTAGTTGTTCGAAAGTGTAGACTGGAACTGTCCTTTCCATCGAGCTAAAACTTTTTGTATTGGCTTGTTTTTTTTTTTTTTTTTTAAACTTTTTTATTTTACGTAGCATCAAAAAGGCCAAGAATAGGACAACAACAAGAAAACAAACGGAAAGCCCCACCCCCTCCCGCGCGACCTACCCGGGAGGTAGGGGAAAGGAGGGGCGCAAGGAAAAAAAAGGTGGCTGAATAATAAATTCCCCCCCCCCCACCAGATCTCGCCAGATCTCGCCACCTCTTTTGTCTTTTTTTTTGTTTGGGGGCCTAAATTCCGGGCCTCACCGAAAGATTTTAGCCATCCTCGTCCGCCGCCGCGACGTCGTCCACAGCCTCCGCACCCGCACCCGCTACAGGTGCGGGCGCGGGATACGCTGCTATGGTCGGCTGCAGCCGCGCCGCCACCTCGGCGAACGCCGCGTGCCGGCCGAGCGCCGCCAGGTTGTCCCGCCGGTACGTCTCATCCGCTGCGCGCAGCCTGCGCAGCAGGTCCGCGTCCGGCGCCGTCAGAAGTTTGCCTTCGGGCGGGAGGCCGTCAGCGGATTGTGGCAGCCACTGGCTCGCGTGGTGCTGCTGGTACACGTAGTCCGCGAAGTCCCGCGCACCCGCGGCCGCCGGCGCCGCCTTCGTCGAAAGTGCCCCTTGCGCAAGAAGTAGCTCAGCGCCACCGGGTCCTGGCACAGCGGCTGCTGCACCGCCGGCAACCACGCGTCGCCGGTGTCTGTCGGCAGCGGCGCGGGTGCGCCGTTCAGCACCGTGGGCAGCAGGTTCATCATCGTCAAGTTGTACGAGGCCGAACCGTGGTCTACCTGGCCCGTCAGCAGCTGCCGGGGCCGCGCGTAGCAGTCCTGCAAAATCTCCAGCAGCACGCGCTGCAGCAGGTCGGGCCACAGCCCGTACAGCAGCGCCTGCTCCGCGATCTCGAAGCAGTCGCGCGTCTGCCGCAGCACCGCGCCACCGACAGGCCGCTCGCTGTCGTCCAGCAGCAGGTCCAGCACGTGCCGGTACTCTTGCTGGTCCTGGCAATCGCATTTCCCGCGGTTCTGCCACACCAGCTGCAGCAGCTTCTTGCGGCACGCCACGTAGTCCGTCTGCTCCGGGAAGTTCTTCGCGTCCTTCGCGAACCGGAACACCGGCTGCTCGCCCTCTCCGTACATGCCGCGGCGCACGGCAGTTTCCTTGCGAGCGTTCTCGATGCGGCCCTCGTGCGCCTGGAACAGCCTTCGCGAACGCACGCAGTTCGCGTAGTAACGGGAAGTTGTCTCGGCGTCCGCGTCCACCGCCAACGACTGGTTGAACTCCAGGTACGGCGACTTGTAGTCCAGCATCGTCTCGGGCGGCTCCCACGCGCGCGCCAGAAAACCGTCGTCCTCGCCGCCGGTGCCGTCGTCGTCCTCGACGGTACCGTCGTCGTCCGGCTGAGACACGTGCTGCCGCTTGCGCGGCCGTTCTTGCGCGCGGTGCAGCCCGCGCATGTCGCCTCCATTCGCGCCGTTGCCATTCCCATTTCCGTTTCCTTTCAGGAACGCGCGCGCCAGCGCAAACAGCACCTGCCGCTGCTGCTGCAGCTGCAGCTCCTGCGGCGCTAATAGTCCGACCGCCTGCATCAGCACGCTCGGGTCCTCGTCGTTCAAGAACGGCTCCAGCAATGCAAACTGCGACAGCGCCGGCGCGCGGCCCAGCGGGAAGCCGTGGTCCGTGCCTGCATTCACATCAATCAGCGGGCTCACCGACGAGTGGGACACGATCTCGATCGCGCGCCGCAGCGCCAGCAGCCGCACCATCGCGTTCAGCCGGTGCATGAAACGCTGCGACGCCAAGCGCCGCACGCCTAGTGCGGAGGCGCGCTCGCAGAACTCGCCCATCACGCGCGACGTGATATATAACCGCACGCCCCCCACGAAGCCCAGCGACTGCAGGTAGTAGTACATCGCGATCAGCGCGTTGTTGTCGCGCACCCAGCGCGCCAGGTCGTGGCGCCGCGCCTCTGCTTCTTCGTCCCCGTCTTCGTTCGAGAAACTGTGCCACGCCTCGCAGCCCGCGCGTACCCGGCCCGGCACGTACCGCGTGTGGAACCGGTCGCGCACGGGCTGCGAGATGCGCGACGGGTGGATGTTGGTGTTCACCAAGTGCGTCCCACTTGCGCCTGCGTGTACTCGTGGAAGCGCTGACCCGTGTCCTGGTCCGTGCGCAGAAAGCTGAAGCCCACGGTCTTGCTCCACAGCATGCTCTTGACCAGCTCAGTGCGGTCTTCTTCATCTTGATCCCCTCGCAGGTTGCCACGGTACCCTTTGCTCAGCTCGTCCATGATCGTAATTTGTCCTGACATGTCGAAATTCCCGGCAAGTGCCTTGGCGCTCCTGCAGCTGCGTACGCACGCTTTCCCTTATTAGGAAATGGTCTGCCAGTAGCTGGTGCAGGTGCGACTTGCCCGTGCCGGGCGGGCCGTACATCATCATGTGCATATACGTCCCAACTGCGCCTGCACTCTGTGCTGCTGCTAGGGCCACATGAAACTCTTCGTTCAGCGGGCCGCGGTACACAGCCTCTAGCAGGCTGTTGAGCCTCACCAGCTGACAGTCCACAATTCCCAGATTGCTCGCCGGCAGCGCCTGATAGTAGTAGAATGAAGACGGCAGCTTGGCATTTGAAAACTGCGACTTGCGTCCTTTTTTCAGATGATTCCAGGCGGCCGCCTGCGCATCAGAACACCCGCCCGCAACGGTTAACGTATTCAGCACCAGCTGCTCCACCCGCCGGCGCAGCTGTTGCAGCGAGGTCCACGAATGAACGCAGCACTCCTCGCGGCTCGCGCCACGAGCCTGCATCATTGCAACCTCTGCCTTGATCTTTGCGCGCCCGTCCCTCATCATCCTCTTGACCGCCTCCTGATTGGCTCCCCCGGTCCCCGCGGTTGGTCGCATCTGCAGCGCCAGCTTGCGCGCTTCTTCGTTTGCCTTTTCAACTGTGTCGCAGGATGAGCTCAGCAAGAACTCGGCCAGCAGCTCCTGTTCGGGCAATTCGGCCTCGTCGGCTAAGTCTTCAACGCGCGGAATCGGAAGGCGCATGTTCACGAATGCAAAAGTGGGGAGTTGCCCTGGGAGACGCCAAAAGAGTTTAGGCGACGGCACTACATAACCGACGCCTGGCTTCAGGTAGCTCTCGACGCTGGTAATTTCCGCAGGTAAGCCACTTGGCAGGCCGCTACGCAAGAAGCGCGGGTGCATGAACACTGCTGGATCTAGCAGAGACCCTTCTGTAACTCGATTACTTCCAGCGCAGTCGTGCAGACACTCCAATAGCTCCTCTTGCATGCCCAATGCGCGCACTGACACGGCGTTTGCGTAGCGTTCCAGCGTCTCGCACGCCCGGGCCAGGTGCCTTCTGTAGGTGAGCACATATGGGTCTTTGGTAAACGGGGGGCGAGTGGACACTTTCTTCTTTTTCTTTTCGAACGCTTTGGCAGGCCGAGCCTTGGAGTGCTTTTCTTCTGGGTCCTGGTTCGCGACGTTTGTGTCGTCGCCTGCTTCATCGTCACTGTCCGAATCTATGCCATTTTCAGGAGTCTGGTAATTCCCACGATGTTTGAGCAATTTATTGACGAAGCGAAAAACGGAGAAATCGGCTGATGCATGGATCAACAACCACAGCGCGTGACCTACGCATTGCTTGTCTTTGTCTAATAAAGCCGAGACTGCTGTAACCTTGTGAGGAATCCCACCTGACCCCCTCGCAGTTTCGGGTGGCTGGCAATAGCCCACCAGAGCACAGCCAGCGAGTTGAAGGCCGAAGTGATTCCGTTGTCCTCGTCCGAGCCCAGAGGGCTAGGACGCGTCAGAAAGCGAGAGGGTAAAGTGACTTGCAGACAACATGCGGCTTCATGGATGAGGTCCGGGCCGCGATCATTTTGGCTGTCAAACACAGTTTCCGCCCCGAGCTGGTCATCATCGTCCTCGTCGTCCTCTTCTTCTGGGTCGTCGTCGATTGACAATGTCTTTTTTTGGTTGTGATTGCTTTTTTTCCATGCTGCCTTCTGCTTTTTGCGCGGGATCGAGGTGTAAAATGGATGCGAACCAGGCCATCCTCGTAGCTCTTGTAATTCAGACGGGGCCTGAGCACTAGCCTTGACTACACCAGCCATCGCTGCTAGGCAAAAAATGAGCAAGACTACACCAGACCTCGTTGCTGTGCTGCGCCTCGAAAGTAGTGCAATTTTTGACGACGACCTGCGGGTGGCACTGCCGAGGTTTGAAGGGTTGCAACGACTGGTTTTGTCGAGCTGCGTCAACCTTACGGGCTCGGCGCTAAAAGGCTTAACAGCGCTACGACGATTAGACTTGGAAGAATGTCCGCGAATCACTGGCCTGGGACTCCAGAACCTGCAACTAAAGGAGCTGAACCTGCGCAAAAAACATTATCTTACCGATGAGGGAGCTTGCGCTGCTTTTGCCACGCTCAAACATTTGGAGAGCCTGAGCATTTGGGATCTACCAGATTCTGGCTTGGAGCTCGTAGCGGCTATCAAAACACTGCGACATTTAGACCTACTAGACTGCAGCACAGGCATCACGGGCACGAACCTCGGGGTACTGTCCGCGCTCCCGCTCGAGACCCTCAGGGTTACGCTCACGGGCTGCACCCGCGAGTCCTTCAGAAATTTGTTAAGGTTTCCGGCATTAGTCGAGCTGAAGCTGTGGAATTGCAATCTTGCTAGCGAGGACCTACTCTCGCTGCGGGGGTGCCCCAAGCTGAGCACACTGCAGCTGGTGGAGTGCAAGGCCATCACGGACCTCAGTGTCCTAAACGATTTCCCTGTTCTTTCGCATTTAACTCTCGAGAAATGCTCAGGCCTACACAGTGTGCGCCAACTGCAGAACTGCCGCTTTCTGCAAGATGTCGAAATCTATCTCTGCAAAAACATCACTACCCTTACGGGCTTGCAGCAATGTCGGCCGCTGCGGAAGCTTCGTCTTGGGTTTGAGAAAATTCCGCTAAAGGAGATACAAGACTTTCGGGCAAAAAGACCGGAGGTACATCTTATTTATTATTAAAGCAAAAAAAAAAAAACCGAGGGGAGGAAAAAGGCCGAGCCCTGCGCAGGGGAACAAGGAGGGGAGGGGGGGGGGGCCGCGGATGTCGGTCCCTTTCAAATAGCATTAAAAAAAGCCGTAGTTCCGCTTTAAAAAAAAATATCTTTTTTTTGCTTTTTGGCCTCCGCCTTTTAAAAAGCCGCGATTGCACCACAGAGCTACAAGCGTTACGACAAAAAAAAAAAAAAAAAAAAAAAAAAAAAAAAAAAAAGCGGAGCAGGATTTTTCGTCGTAACGCTTGTTGCCTACTGATACGAGAGGCTCGCGCGTGAGCACCCAAGATATATCAGGCCGACGCGCCGTTCAAAAAAAAAAAAACACAATTTCGATTCTGCGGCAAGCAAAAAGAGAGCACCTGCCTAAATTGGCAAGGAGACAAACTTTTTGAAACAACAAAAAGAAATAATTTGGCGAACGGGGGGGCGGGCGGGGAGAGAAAAACCTTGAGGTCTAAATATTTTTTTTCCCCCCGCCCGCGCACCTTTCCCGAAAAATTTTTGCTTTGGACATTTCGTCGTCGTTGGCCCAAAAAAAAAAATGTTTCGCTGCGATTTGGCGGCAAAAAAAAAGGGGCAAATGCCTAATTTCGCGGGCAGAAAAGCACTCTTGCCCGGCCGTGCGCGGGAGAGAGAGAGAGAAGGGGGGGGAGGGGGGTGAGGGCTGGCACCAGCAAGGGGGCAGCAGCCGAATCCTGTCAAAGAGAGAGACGTTTCTGTTACACGTTCAAACTGTTGACCTGGGGCAGCACATAGCAGAAGCGGCAGCAGTCCTGGTAGCAGAGGCCCTGGACGACGAGGACAGCGGAAAGGCCTATGCCGCCCCAGCGCAGCCAGAGCGGCCAGCCCGCCGGCGCCAGGTACAAGGCTGTAGCTAGACCGACGTACAGGGGCCAGTGATGTAGATGGCACCAGAAAAAGCCCGTCTCGTCGTCAGAGGAAGCCGAGCCCTGCGCAGGCAGCCACGACATTCCGCGCGGGCGGTGGACCCTGCACAGCCGGGCGACAGGAAAGTCGCATGTTTGTGGTGTAACAGACTGAGGCGGGGGGGCACCGCCAGAGGAGGGCAAAAGGGGGGGGAAAAGGCGGGCGGGTTGTGTGGAGGAGGGCAGAGAGGGAGGGGGGACAGGGGGGGGGGGGGGGGGGGGGGCGGCGCGAAGCAAAAGCAAGAAGACAGGAGAGGTGGTTTGGCCGGGCGCCCCCCCCCCCCCCCCATCGCCATTTCGCCATTTCCCATTTGAACAGCCACAATTCCCTCCTCGACTCGTGCAAAGCTTGCCTGTTTTTTTTTTGTTTTGTTGTTTTTGTTTTTTTCCTTTGTTAGTCAACCTGTTCTTTCGTACCGGCGCACCCTTGTTGCGCGCTAATACTGGTGTACACTTGGTTGGCCAGTGCCGCTAGCGTAAGGATCACACGCAAGGCAGGCAGCGTAGTACAAAGGAAGGTTGTGCCGTCGGGAGGAAACGCATGAAATTGCAGAGAAAAGTCCCCGTATCGGACTCCACCTGCCACGTAGCGGAAGATTTTTTCTGCGTGCTCCTGAGAGCACGACAGAAAAATGGCAATGCAGTCGACAATGCAGTACACACCACCTACAGAGCGCGCGTCCTTGAATTGTGCGGGGGTCAAGACCAGCACCAACGGGTTCAGCCGGAACTCAGCGTCAGGCTTCGCGGTCAAATGAGCCTGCATTTTTTTTTTTTTTTTTTTTTTTGTGCTGGCGCCCGGAATATTAGACACCAATTTGAGCACGGTTTTTTTAACGAAAAAAAAAAGAAAAAAAAGGGGGAGAGCGCGGGGCGAGGGGGGGGGGGGGAGAGGCAAGAGGATAAGGAGGGAAGAGAACTGCATGCTTGAATCCGCGCCCCCCCCCACAAACCCTCCTCCCGCGCTTTTCTACCACACACCCCCCCCTCCCGCGCTTTTTCTACCACCCCCCCCCCCTCCCGCTTCTCTCTCTGCCTCTCCCTCCTGGACGAAATTTCTCTCCCCCCCCCCTTCCCTTCCTTCTTTACTTTCTGACCCCCTCCCCGCCATTTCCTCCAGTTGTTTTTGTTTTGGTTATGGGTTGTGGTTGCTACTTGTCGCCGCCTTTTGCTACTCGCTGCCTGGCGGTGACGTGGTGCTGGCCGCAGGCAACGGTTTCACGCGGAAGGCCAGGACGTGGCCTTCCTCGTAGCAACTGACGAAGAGCCGGTCCCCGAACGCCGCGAGCGAGGGCGCGCGTTCGAGCCCCCCCGGCCCGGGGCACACGTACGCGAATTGGCTGGCGGGCGTGAAGGCCTGGAGGCGCCACGCGCCCGGGTAATCAGCGACGAAAACCAGGCCCTGGCACAACGCCAGGGCGTGGGGGTGGTACAGCGCGCCCGCTTGTGTGCCCTGCTGGCCCCAGTGCGCGACCATCTTCCCGTCCTGCGCGTCAAAGGCCTGGACACGGTGGTTCAGGCTGTCGGCGACCCAGACCCGGCCGTCGGCGCACGCAAGCCCCGCGGGTGAGTTGAACTGGCCGGGGGCGCTGCCCCGCGAGCCCCATTCGCGGAGCAGGCGTTCGGAGCCAGGCGCCGCTGAGACCGACAGCGCCCGTACCAAATGTCGTGTGCGGTCGGTCACGAACAGGGTGTCGCCCGCGGCCGCCGCGCCACCGTCGGCACAGGCGCCGAGGGTGACACTGGTGAGGGAGCCCTGCGGCCGCAGCCCGCCCTTGAACACGACCAAGCCGCGCTTACCCGAGTCGACCACGTAGAAGCGGCCCTGGCAAGAAGCCAACGCCACGGGACGCAGGGGTTTGCCCAGGACGCGCGGCACGCCGG
>WBZZ01005089.1:125000-140000 GCA_019918135.1 Paulinella micropora
GGGAAAATGATCAAGAGAGCAGGAGCACAGGGGGAAACTTCCCTATCCGATGTTTCCACTTGCGTGGACGCCGTGAGCTGAAATTTGTTGTACTTCTCCAGCACAACGTCCAGCACAAGCGGCCCCTCCCTGGGTTTGTTGTCTTCGGTAGTAAACTTGAACAGCAAGCTAATCCAAGCAGCGACAGCAGCAGTACAAGCAAAAGAAGAAGAAGAAGAAGAAGAAGAAGAAGAAGAAGAAGAAGAGGAAGAATAAAAATAAGAAGAAGAAGAAGAAGAAGAAGAAGAAGAAGAAGAAGAAGAAGAAAGAAGAAGAAGAAGAAGAAGAAGAAGAAGAAGAAGAAGAAGAAGAAGAAGAAGAAGAAAGAAGAAGAAAGAAGAAGAAAGAAGAAGAAAGAAGAAGAAGAAGAAAAAGAAGAAGAAAAAGAAGAAGAAAAAGAAGAAGAAAAAGAAGAAGAAGAAGAAGAAGAAGAAGAAGACCAGTCTTGCCAGGACTTGCCCGAAATGAATGTGAAGACGGAGGTCGCCCACACACGAATCTTGCCGTTCCCAACCGGCGGTAACTTATGACCCGGGTTGTCAGGATCCATATCCTGCTCACTCATCTCCTCACTCTTCTCCTCCTCATCCTCCTCCTCCTCCTCCTCCTTCTTCTTCTTGAAGTTCGTCTCCTTCTTCTCTTCTTCCTCCTTCTTCTTCTTCGTCTTCTTCTCCTTATCCTTCTGCTCTTCCTCCTCTTTCTCCTTCTTTTTCTTCTTCTCTTCCTCCTCCTTCTCTTTCCCCTTCTTCTTTTCTTCCTCCTTCTCTTTCTCCTCCTCCTCCTCCTCCTTCTTCTTCTTCTTCATCTCCTTATTCTCTTCTTTCTCCTTCTTCTTCTTCGTCTTCTTCTCCTTCTCCTTCTTCTCTTCCTCCTCTTTCTCCTTTTTCTTCTTCTCTTCCTCCTCCTTCTCTTTCCCCTTCTTCTTCTTTTCTTCCTCTTCCTTCTCTTTCTCCTCCTCCTCCTCCTCCTCCTTCTTCTTCTTCTTCTTCTTCTTCTTCATCTCCTTATTCTCTTCTTTCTTCTTCGTCTTCTTCGTCTTCTTCGTCTTCTTCTCCTTCTCCTTCTTCTCTTCCTCCTCTTTCTCCTTCTTTTTCTTCTTCTCTTCCTCCTCCTTCTCTTTCCCCTTCTTCTTTTCTTCCTCCTCCTTCTCTTTCTCCTTCTCTTTCTCCTTCTCTTTCTTCTTATTCTTCTCCTTCTTCTTCTTCTCTTCCTCCTCCTCCTTCTTCTTCTTCTTCTCTTCCTCCTTCTTCTTTTCTTCTTCCTCCTTTTTCGTCTTCTTCTCTTCCTCCTCATTCTTCTCCTTCTTCTTCTCCTCCCCCTCCTCCTTCTTCTTTCTTGAGGGATCATCAGGTCTCAAAAACGCTGTCTGCCTCTTATGTCTTTTGTGTGGGGGACCTGCTTCCTCGCCCAAGCCGTCGTCCCATTTCGTGGCTTTATCCTTCATTAGCATTCCTTGTTGATTCCACGAGTAGCAGAAGCCGCGGACCAACGTATCGAGGTCGCCTTTGCCCTGCATGTTACACATGGATAAAAAAAATAAACAGGCAAGCACACAATCTTAGTATAGTATTACCAGATCATGCTTGCGAAAGATGTCGTCGGGAATCTCCACATTTTCGAAGGGCTCCACGTCTGGGGATCCGTTGATAGTAAGGAAGATTTCATCTCGCGAATTTTTTCGAATAGTTTGTAAGGTCTTGGCAACGAGCTTGCTAAAACTCTTCTTGGGCATCAGAGCTAATCCTACATTCAAACATCTTGTGACTTTGCAGAATGCGAAATGAGTTGCCTTCCAAGGCGCCAAGATTTGAGTTGGTTCGTGGGTGGTGGAAGCTAAAAAATCAGGTCCTAGCGATTGGAAAAAGGCTGGAGGGTAGGTGTAAAGTTTGTGCAGACTTTTTATTAAGAGGAAATCATTTTGAGAAGATATAACATCATTCCCGCCTATTCCATAGACAAGATTAGGCGGGAATGCATTTCTTTTTTTTACATACTAAATTGTCTGCGGAGAAAACTCTGCACAAACTTTTGTCAACACCGACCTCCATGGTTTTTGAAATTCCTCTCTTCCTCCTCACAACTCAAGCGATACCTTGTAAAAAACTACAGCCAAATGTTTGTTAAAGCCATAAATATCAGTTCCTAATAATTCACAACCCAACTGAACCTATTTGCCACAAGCCAGCAGTTCGATAAAACTTCGTTTTTGAATTGACTTTTTACAAAAGTTTGTGCAGAGTTTGTATTAAGAGGAAAGTATTTTGAGAAGACGTAACAGCATTCCCGCCTATTCCATAGACCAGATTAGGCGGCAATGCATTTCTTTTTTTACATACTAAATTGTCTGCGGAGAAAACTCTGCACAAACTTTTGTCAACACCGACCTCCATGATTTTTGAAATTCCTCTCTTCCTCCTCACAACTCAAGCGATACCTTGCAAAAAGCTACAGCCAAATGTTTGTTAAAGCCATAAATATCAGTTCCTAATATTTCACAACCCAACTGAATCTATTTTCCACAAGCCAGCAGTTCGATAAAACTTCGTTTATGAAATGATTTTTACAAAAGTTTGTGCAGAGTTTGTATTAAGAGGAAAGTATTTTGAGAAGATGTAATACTAACAGCATTCCCGCCTATTCCATAGACCAGATTAGGCGGGAATGCATTTCTTTTTTTACGTACAAAATGGTCTGTGGGGAAAACTCTGCACAAACTTTCTTTGTTGTTGTTGTTCAGTTATCTCTTTCTTTCTTTCTTTCTTTTCTTTCTTTCTTTCTTTCTTTCTTTCTCTCTTTCCTTTCTTTCTTTCTTTCTTTCTTTTTTCTTTCTTTTTCTTTCTTTCTTGCTTCTTTCCTAAGGCTTTTGTACTTCCTCCTCCTCCTTTTCCTCCTCCTCCTCCTCCTCCTTCTTCTTCTTCTTCTTCTTCTAAGAAGAATCTTTTTCTTCTTCTTCTTCTTCTTCTTTCTCTTCTTCTCGTCTTTCTTCTTCTTCTTCTGCACCGGTAGACAGAGCAAAACTGCGGCACTTCACGTGGGCGTTGATGCAAAGTCCTCCGTGTTGTTAAGCTTCTTCTTCTTCTTCTTCTTCTTCTTCTTCTTCTTCTTCTTCTTCTTCTTCTTCTTCTTCTTCTTCTTTCTTTCTTTCTTTCTTTCTTTCTTTCTTTCTTCTTCTTGTTGTTGTTGTTGTTGCTGTTGAGAGAGAGAAACGCACAAACATTCATGTGTGCATGTCTAGGCATATGCATGCTGAGGGCTTCCAAAGCGCCGATTTACGTGGCCCACCGCGATGGTGGCTACGGAGTTTTTGCCGGTAGATACCTTCCTCCTTCCTTCCAGCTTGGGCTCCTGGAAGCGGGAGGACGTGCTCTGAATCTTGATCGTAGTACTGCTTTTTCAGAGCATTTTACGATGAAAATTGGGAACTTCCTTCAAACCGGCATGCACCCCATTCAGTTTATTTCCCCTTCAAGCAGAAATGCTTTGCATCTCATAAATTCTTCAGCGAAAGGATTCAACCCTGAGAAGGATACTGCCCAACCAAACGTGAAGGTAAATTTAATTTACTAACCAGTACAGTTGCCATACATAAAAAATTACTGCAATGTAAAGTTGTATATCTAAATGCACATGCATACAATATACATCATATTACATACATCAATGTTAGTATTACGTGCATTTTTTTTTCCAGATCAGCAAGGGGACTCCAATCGTGACGGTGAGCACTGGAATGAGCAAAGGTGAAGAGATTTTGCTCAATTATGCGCCGAATCCAGGTTTAACCATCACTACGCTACCGAGCGATGCATACCCGGTCTGGCTGAAACAAGCTGCCAAGCAACGCGCTAAAATTCCAGTATTTTGGTACGAGACTGACAACGGCCCTGTGTGTTTCATCGTTCCTGAGCAAGAGCATCCAATTCCTTTGAAATCAGTTTCATTGAAGCACGAAGAGAAGCTTGCGATTTTAACCTCAGTTAGTAGTATTACTTCTGATGCAACTTCGCAGCCGGTGTCAAGATCTTCATCTATGACGACGGAGCAGAAAATGAAGCTTCTCAACAGCGTTACTTCTGTTTCAGAAAGTCAGGATACTCTTCTGCGAAGGGAGAGCTCTAACGTTACAGTTGTGCTGGAAAAATCAAGCTCTCGTAGTAAGAAGGTAATAAATAAATGAAATCAATCACTAGGCAGCTTCTGCTTTATAGGTAGTTGGTTTTGACATCGATGCTGACGTGGACCAGAGGGCGGAGCCACAGAGTATTCCGGTCAAGCTCAAAGATAGCAGCGCGAGACTATGTGCTCCTACCGGCTCTCTGGTAATTATATTTTTCTTTTGCTTGCTTGCGGAAGTTGGTAGTCATTCTGGTTTGTTTAGAGCGTCGACGAAGATAATTCGGATACTGATTCGCAGTGCTACCATGAACCTACCGATCCTACCGATCCTAGATGGCTCCCCCCTCTGATCCACGAACAATATGCGGGTGCGGAATCCAGTATTCTGTGCGACTACGACAAGCTGATGGAATCAAATGAGCTGGTGTGTGACCTGATGAAATTGTCACCACTTCCTTTACAACGACCACGCAAGAATCCCACTCGGCCCTACAACATCAAAAGCCGCACCAAAGGATACGTGAGGTTGCAGAGACCGCAAGCGCTCAAGAAATTGTTGGGGATGACCTTCGCAGACCTGAATAGAGAAGTCAAGTCTGTTTGCTGTCAGAAGTGGAAGTGTTACGCATCCATCGACACGCGTGATGTGCTACACACACGAGCGAAGAATGCATCGTCTTCACTAAGTGAGCTTTACACTTGGACAGCTGCTCAGCTTGAATCCTTTCAAACTAAAACTGGCTCGTTTCAATACATGTATCAAACGGAGCCGGTCTGCAGAACAGCTTGGCAGCGCATCCACGGCGTCAGCAACAGAGTTTTATCTCGCGCACACAAGCTTCTTACCAACAACATGAAGGTCTTTGCCAGAAAGTCAACAGCAGTTCCTGACACGGAAGATCTGGTTACGGTTTTGCTTTGTGAAAAATTCACAGACAGTCATCCCGAGATATGCAGTGACGGCATATGGAGGCTACAAGAAATGGCTGAGGACGCCGGAGTGCAAAAGTATGTTCGGGACAACTGGCAAGAAGTGTGTCTACGGTTTGGTCACTCTAAGCGAGTTAATCCTGATAATCCTCCAACAGACAATACAATCAACAAGGTTTGGCGAGCAGATTTTCCGAACATCAAGTTTGTACGAGGTAATATGCATATAAGTATATAATGACATTTGAACTTGTGTTATTTCATTGAACCTATATTCAATTCCCGTTCTTTTCAAGCTCAAGATAATATATATATGTTGCAAAGTTGACTGTTCGATGAGAAAGAATCGCTAGCCTTCAACATTACTCACTACATCCTTGTGCTGCAGCGGGAGACTTTGCAAAATGTGATATCTGCACGGATCTTGCGGCTCAGCATTCCCAAGGTTTCAAGAGTGAAGCGGATGTTCAGGCTTGGCGCCGCCGTAGCCGCCTTCACCACAAAATTCACAGGACCTGCCGCGTGGCGAGCATGCAACGCAAGAAGGCTGCGCCAGAAGACTTCCATGCTACTGTTATATCTGCAGACATGAAGCCGCCTGTGAGGATTCCATCTTGCCGCCGTGCTGCTAAAGATTTCAAAGGCAAAATGGTTTTTCGCCTTTGCGTCGGTATCAACACTTGTTTCACTACCGATACTAACTTCATTTTCACGTACCTGGAAGGCGTGGAGCATGGTGTGAACAGCAATATTACTATGCTTGCATCACTTTTGCATTGGGAGCTTTGGCATCCTCGTACTATGCCAGCATGGAAATTATTTCTGGAATGGGACGGTGCCGGGGATAACACTGCGTGGGCTATGCTAGGCTTCATCGGGCTTAATGTTGTGGACCGCGGTATCCGTTGGCAAGCAGAGTCTCATCGCAAGCCTCCTGGGCACGGCCATGACGGGAATGATCAGCAGTTCAGAGTGATGGATATTGGGTGGAAGAGCACCTTCCTTACAACTAACATCGCTCAAGCTTTGTTGAAACTTATCCTTGCCTTCAAGCAAAAAAGATCGCAATTCGTGTTGGTTGTTCTTGCTTGCAATTACGACTGGATGACTCATTTCAGTCCATGCATGAATAAGAGCTTCAAGCATTACAGCAAGCCTCTGGCCTGGCGCATCACCAAGAATGAGGATCCTGACGAGTTACCGACTGCGGAGTTCAAGACGATGGGAGACGCACAGGAGGAATTTCATGGAGAGAAGGATAATCCCCTAGGAGCACCAGTTAAACTGTTCATTCAGCGCCCCGGTACTGTATTATATAAATTTCTCCTCCGCCCCCCCCCCCCACGTGCATGTGTTGTATGTATTGCAATACCGGTGCGTTGGATGTATTGCAGCGACTAATCTGCCTCGCAAGCTTCCTGTGGGCTACTTCGTCAACCCACGTTTGAAATAGGATATTCGTTCTTTGGGCAAGTACCTAGGGCCGGACGAGCGGGCACATGTGGAGGAGATGTTGGCGGCGGGAAACCTGACAAGAGTGGAAGTTGATGGCAAATACTTCGACGGTGGTCTGCCCGGACGCCCTGCTCATATGTCATGTGTTGATGCGAAGGGAAAGGAATGGAGAGTCGAGTTCCGACTTATCGATGAGCTGCCGATGAACTGGATGGAGTTGCCTCCTAACCGCAAAGAAAAAATAAACGCTCTTACCCATTTGACACCTGATGAGCTTCTTTCTTTGCCACGTACATATTTTGTCAACGATGGACGGCCTCCAGCTCACCCGCGATGGCGTGGTGCAAGGGAGCTGACTGAGGAAGAAAAGAAGGAGCAGGATTTGGCTTTTGCAAATGTCTCTCATCCGTGGCGCAAAATTTTCACTTTGCTTACATCGTCTCAAGACAAGCAAGCATTTGCATCCAGCCAAATGGTAGTCAAGGAGCTAAAGGACTGGCTTAGAATGCACGGTGTTCCAACGCAAGACGGCGACCGGAAACAGTTTAAAAAGGCGCAGCTGGTTGACCAAGCATGGAATCATTTTCAAAGCTGTGACTGTGGGTTAGAGGAAGAAGTGGATGCCAAACTAGCTGGTGCTGCAGAACCCGAACCCGCGCTATCTGGGAACTCTTCTTCTAGCTCAGAGGAAGAAGTCAACGGTATTTCATGCTATATCTGCAATACGTTTTGCAAAAACTAGTCGCATTGTGTTATTATTTACAGTAGGTGAACAGGATGACTCAGACTCAACTGTCAGTGTGCCTCGTAGACGAGTACGCCAACCAAGCCGTCAGCGCGGACGTCGCCGCGCGCGTCGAGCAGCAGGTGGACGCGGACGCAAGCGCGCGCGAAATTCAGCTGATGCCAAGCAGGCGCTGCCATCTCAACGCAGGGGCAATCAGGTGCAAGGCGCAAACCAGCCAGGCCCGAATCCGTGGGACTGTCCCTGCTGTTCTTGCCATAACGCTGAAGGTGGAGACAAGTGTCAGTTATGTGAGTGGCCTGCAGATGTTGATAGCTCTGATAGCTCTGACGACGACGACCCATTGATGTCGCCTCGCAAGTAAGCAAGGAAATACTGCAACCCTTGCACGCACAAAGGTCCTGATGTAGTCATTTTATATTGGTAACATTACAAGCATATGTTATCATGGTTATTTCTTAATATGTAAGAGATTTTGCGCGTTGTGACTTTTTTTTCTTTTGCAGGTGCACGCGCTACGATTTTCTATCGTTGCAACCGAAAATTAGAAATTTTTTGCTTGATGTAACCTTCGCATCACACAAACCCTCCCCCCCCCCCCCCCCCAACGTGAATCCCCCTCCCACAGCGGGCGGCAGGACATTTTTAAAGGTGAAAGCAGCTCATAATGTAGGAAAATACTAAAAACAAATAAAACAAAACAATCAAAGCAAGGTGTGCATGGTTGTCGCTTGTTTCCAGCATGGTCTTGCCGTCGCCGGCATGAAAAAAAAGTAGAAAAATTATAGTGTCAGACCGGTTTCGGTCCACCTCCGGAGGTGAAGTCCAAGTGGTTGACTATTAATAAAAACATGTTTTAATATCATTTTAGTATGTTATGTAACTAAATACTGAATTCCCATTCATTTGCACAAGTTTTCTGAAAGTTCCTAAAAGTCTTGAAAAATTTCGGAAAAAGTGATACCCCCACCTTTGACGAATGGTTAGTTACTATGGCGTACAGCAGGCCGTTCCCGACGCACAGCGCCGCGGCGCGGCGCACCGTGGCGCCGCGGCCGGGCTGGGGCAGCACGTAGGTCGCACAAAGCGGCGCAACCCCGGGCGGCCGGGCCTCGACAAACGTCGTGCGCAGCGAGCTGTGGAGCACTCGAGTAGGCTCGAGCCGCGGGCACCAGAGCAGCGGCGTGGCGGCCAGCGCCGGCACCGAGACGATCACGCCCGGGGGTAGCACAAGTGTGCTGGTTTCGGTGGTCTCGGTACGTGACCGTGAGCTGGCGCTGCTGTTCTAGCCGTTCGATCTCGCGCTCGTGTTGGCCCAGCAGTTGGTTCAGCCTCACGACCTCCGCCTCATTCCGGGCGGGCGCGACAGTCTCGTCCTCGTCCTCAGCGGGGTGCTGGCGCAGCTTGCACTCCAGCGCCAGCAGGTCCTGCTGCACCAGCCGCACATCCTCGCGCCGTTTCTGCAGTACGTGCGCCGCCGTCGCCCGGGCGTCTTCGGCCCGCACGCTCAAGTCGTCGGACAGCGTGACACTGGCTAGCCGCAACGAGCCGTCGGCCTCGAGGGTGCCCTGCAGCCACTTGCCTTGCAGGTCGAACGAGTCGGGGTGCAAGGTGGCCACGGGCGCGAACGCGCCAGAGAATGACAGCAACAGTTCGCCTTGCGGAGCGGCACTCTGCATTTTAGGTCTGGGTAAAGGCCAAAAAACAAACAAAGCTAAACAAAGCTAGACAATACACACACACCAAAAAAAAAGAAAGGCCTGCCAGCGGGGGGGAGACCACTGTCTGAGAAGTCTTTCCATTCCTTTGGTGACTTTTGGGGGGGGGGGAATGGCGGCCTTGCCCCTCCTCTTCGCCATTTAAAATTTCCCCTCGCCATCTCCCCTCCTCTTCGCCATTTTCCCTCCCTCCTCTTCGCCATTTCCCCTCCTCTTCGCCATTTCCCCTCCTCTTCGCCATTTCCCCTCCTTTTCGCCAGTGTTTTCATTTCCTGTCTCACACTCACTCTCGAACTCGTGCAACTGCTGCGGCCGTTCTCGCTCGCTCTGTTTTAGGTTTTCTTTGGCCCGTGGAGAGTTTGGGCCCCACCCACGCAACGCCCCCCCCCCCCCCCTCCCTCCTTCTGGGGGCGCGGCCCCCCCCCCCCTCAATTTGCAAAAGAAGATTTGCCTTTTTTTTTTTTGCTCACAAATGTTGAAGACAAATATTTTCTAATTGCGCCATGGAGTTTACCTACAGGGACCGGTGCTTCAACCTCGAATGCCCTAATAAGGCCCAAGGTCCAGTCCGCAAGTGCGCCCGCTGCCGCTACGCGACGTACTGCAGCCCGCAATGCCAAAAAGAAGACTGGAAACGGGCGCACCGTAAGATTTGCCAACCAGGGTCCAAGTTGATCAAGGAGTACAAGCGCGTGCGCCAGTTCGTGCGCCGGGTGTGCCGCGAGCCCCGCCTGTGGTACGACACCTTGGCATCCCATGTCCCGGCATCTGCCGACAGCAGGCTGGTGTACCTGCGCGTGGAGCCGGGAGATAAGATGGTAGGTCAGCATATTTCCGCACAAAAGCTGGCCCAGCCCGAGTCGACCATCCTGCGCGATTTCCTCAAGGGCTACCAATTCCCGTCTGATCGTAAGGCGCTGGTCGTAGTGGTCAGCTCCGCGCTGGTGGACCTCGAGGAGGATCCGCAAAATGTGCACGTGGCCCTGGGCGTGCTGACGCTGAAACCACCAGACAGTCCAACAGACGGTCCAACAGGCAGTCCAGCAGACGGTCGAGCAGGCAGTCCAGCAGACGGTCCAGCAGGCAGTCCAGCAGACGGTCCAGCAGACGGTCCAGCAGACGGTCCAGCAGACGGTCCAGCAGACGGTCCAGCAGACGGTCCAGCAGACGGTCCAGCAGACGGTCCAGCAGACGGTCCAGCAGGCAGTCCAGCAGACGGTCCAGCCCACGGTCCAGCAGACGGTCCAGCAGACGGTCCAGCATACAACCCACCGCCGCTGTGCTGTGCTGCCTGCGGCCGCGCCGAAACCACGAAATTGCGCTCCTGTGGCTCGTGCCACGCCAGGCTCTATTGCAACCGGCACTGCCAAAGCGCTCACTGGCGCGCGGGCCACCGACAAGAGTGCCAGAGCCCCGCGCTCAGGCAGGCCGTGCTGCTAGTCACGCTGCAGAGTTATTGGCGGCAGCGCCGACAGCCGCCGCAATTGACCGACCTCACGGTCATGCGCCTCGTCCTGCAGCGCTGCTTGTTGGAGCTGGCGTGCGATGCGACCTTTAGGGACGACACTGATGCTGATGATGATGATGATGACACTGGTGATGACTCGCCAAGCGGCCAAGATTTGGGCCAAGCGGCCGAGGACGCGCTCAACGACTGGCTGTCGGCGCGCCAGGCCTTTCTCAAACGCTGGCCGAACGACGCGCTGGAGGTTGAGGTGCACGCCTGGGTGCCTGGATGTTGCAGCCATACCTGCTCATAATGCAAAATTTTTACGACCGGGGCCCTGGCTGACATTTGCCTTTTTTGGCCATTCTCTTTTTTTTTCCTAAGCCAGCCCTAAAAAAGGCTCCGATTTTGGCTTAGGAGCAGACACGCAAGCACAAAAAAAAAAAGGTGGACCAAGATCATTCGAACAAAAAAAACAGTGGTGGCTCTAATAAAAACAAATTTGGCATGACAACTAATGCTCACTTCGCCAAAATATCCAATCTGTATCCCAAGAAGTAAGAATCAAGCCGTTTAATAAAAAAAAATGCTTTTTCGCCGTCGCTCTCCCCTTCTTCCTTGCTGGCCCCCCCCCCCCCCAGGCTGCTCCTAAAATTCAGGAGCGGCCCTTCTCCTCCCTTTTCCTTTCTCCTCTTGCAGCTGTAGGAATTCTCTGGGGAGGGAGGGGGGGGAGAAAGGAGAAAAGGCTTTTCTCCTTCCCCCCAACCCCCCTACCCCTCTCCCTTCCCCTCCCATATTTGCGGCGCTTGGCCTGGCACGACGTATACGGGCTCCTCACCTATCGTGTCGTGACCATGCTGGACTATTCGCCGGCTCTGCGCAGTTCGCTTTTCTTTTGGCTGTCTGCCCCGACTGCGCCGCCTTACCTTTACCAAAGCCCTGTTTCTCGAGGACCACATCGTGTCGACCGCCGAGGATGTTTTTCTAATCGACTGTGTGTTTGTCTACGTACTCTGGCGTGGCCCGCGCGCTCCCCGGCTGCGCAGGCTTCGTTTGGTCAACTGTGACTTCCCGCTGGATCTGCTGGCAAGGCGCCGCTGCTCGAGCGACTTGAGCTCCTGCAGCACAGCGGCGGCCTAAAGAACCTGGATAGTCTGGCACGATTCAAATCACTCCAAACCCTGAGCGGCACCGCCCTGCCCCCCGCCAACCGGCAAGAATGGGGCAGGCTGCACTGCACGGTCATAGGTCGAGGAGGTCAAATAAGCAGATGCCAGGGAATTCCTGCACAAAATTAGCCAGTTTGGTCGTATCCCACTCCCGAACCCCAGGCTCGCCGCGCAGGTCCACAGTGTTGTCTTCAGCGCCACTTCCTTTCAGCTCCTGTAGCAGAGCCTGGGCGAAATCGTAGCTCATCCCGCCGTCGGTATCGGCCACGTACCACTGTTTGAGTCCGGGCATTCCTTGATGCAAGGTCTGGCACAGCAGACGATACTTTCTGGGCGTTGGCGCTGTAAAACTTAGTGTCAAGGCCGTGAGTTGAGGTTGGGTACGCGCAACCAGTTGGACGGTCTCCACCTTGCACGGTGACTGCACCTCGAGCTCCAAAAGCGTCGGGCCTATCCCCACTCCGAATAGTGTTTTACGGTCTTGTTGGCAGCGTGCATGATTCAAAGCTGTGGCCTGCAAGAACGAAATGTCCGGGCCCGCCGATGGCACCCGCAGCTTTTGAAGACCTTGCAAAACACAGAGACATCCGAATTTGGTCACGGCAGTGTCGCGCAAATCCAGCTCCTTCAACGTATAGTTAACCGCAGGAAAAAGCAACGGCAATCTCTCGTTCGTGACGAAATCGCAACCGCGCAGTGACAAAACCTCCAATCGCGGTAGCAGCTCTAGAAAACGAACCCAACCTTCATCCCTGTGCTGTAATCGACAATTGAAGAAGGATAGCCGCGTCAGCCGAGGGAAAGCTCTTATAATTGGTGCTATTATCGAGAACAAGTCCGCGCAGGTCAGACCCGCCAATTCGAGCTCTTCGACTGATTCGCAATCTCAAAGCAAATTAAACGAACTTGCGTCCAGCAACGGGTACTCGACCAAGGAAATATCATCGCTTCTATCATACCTAGCAATTATACCAGAGATGTCGGATGGCACGTCTGGATTTTAGAGTGCGTCGGTCAGGCACGAATGAATAGACTGTGGCAACTTCCGACGACGCACAAGGTCGTCCTCGTGCCGAAACGCACTGCACAACCGGAGTCTTTTTAATGACGCCTGTGTGCTCAACGGTAGACTCCCGCATTGAATGGGGCCTATGTACGAATCTTGATTAGGCCAATCAAAGTAGATTTCTAGTTCTTGTAGCTCTGTCAAGAATTGTCCCAAGAAGAGGTTGAGGCCATGTTGTGGGAATGGCCCGCAAACCGGTGCCACCACGCTCTCCGTGCCAAATGCCAGGTCATTGCACTTGCCCAGGGTGATGGCCAACCTTGTTAATCGGCATAAAGGAGGCAAGATGACTTGTGCCGCTGTTCGGATTAAACGCAGCTCTTTTAGCTCAGTGTAGACTGACAGGTCGATAGAGCCAATGCTTCTAACCGTGGTTCCCTCTAATTCTTGGTCGCCACAATCAATCAGCGCCAAGCTCCGTACCGACGGACCGCGGATCAGAAACCACTGCGGCGCGCCGTGTAATTCTAACACCGCTAGGCTTCGTAGCCCTTTTTCTTCCCCATCCTGCCGAGGCCAAAGCCCTGGTGGGGCTTTGGCCTCGGCAGGGCCCCGCTTAAACACGAGTTTCAGCTCGTGTAGGCTTCTTCCATTTGCTACAAGACGAGGCCAGCCCTGCCATGCTTCGGCTACGACTCGACACGGTACATGCATGGGCCAGCGGAGATCGAGCCGAGAGGGAGTTAACACAATCTCTTGAGCCGCCTTTTGGATCTGGTACGTGGCCAGCTGTTGTCTTAGCTTTTTTATACAACCCGATCGACTGCATGTTTTTTTCGGTGCTGCTAGAAAAGAAATTGATTTTCTGAGATTTTTTTTGTTAATGAAAAACCCCCTCCCTCCCGATTTTCCTAAGCCGGTCCCAAAGGCTCCGATGAGAAGACACGCAATCACAAAAAAAATGTGGACCAAGATCATTCGAACAAAAAAAAACCGGTGGCTCTAAAAAAAAACACATTGGTCGGGGGGAGGGTGCGAAAGGTGGAGGGGGGGGGGGGGCAGCGGCCTGTGTGAGGCTTCCCCTCCCTTGCAGAAGTTTCAAGGCCCAGCGTTTTTCTTTTCTGTTTTAATAAAAGAGCACAACTGGCAAGTTGTTTTTTTGTCTTGTTGTTAAGTTAGCAAGAGTAGAAATATTAAGAAATGGTTGAGACCGAAATTACTATCCGGCTGACTTACTGGGTTAGCGAGCATGGGCAAATCGCTGAAAAAAACGCCTTTCGCGTCGTGCCTCGAAGCACGACGTACGACGAACTCAGGGGGCGGCTGGGCTTGCCAGGCTGGATGCCACTGCAATGCCCAGTAGATACATTACGAGCTAGTCTGCGCGAATGGGGACAAAACAAACAACAACCGGTGCCGGAAGGCTGGTGGACCACAGACGTTGTTCCACTAGAGCTAAAGCAGCGGAGTTCAGAGCGCAATGTTTTTGTGACGCGAGATCCCGGAGCTTGTGGCACGACAACTAATGCAGATCGAAATGTTGATACCTATTACAGTCTGACAGGGCCGATACGAGAGCACAGAACTCCACGTATTCTGTTTCTAAAGTTTACAGGCAGACGGGCACCAAGGCCGCTAGTGATGTGGACTCCAAATGTAATGCCCCCAACGATACCTCAATAAAAAATCGGTAATACAACCAAACACAGTCCTCAAGAATGAGAATGATGTCTCGTTGCATTAGCTCAGTGAAGCCGAAAAGGAAAACGGCAACAGACCAGGAATAAAATCATGATGGCATCAGGTCCAATCCGGACAAATAATACTGAAAAACAGGCTGGTGCACCTGTCACCAGGAAAAAGTGTACTTTTTACCGGCTATCCGGGGGGTGATGCCTACACCTTCCATATCCCTTATCCTAATACAACATTAAAACCGGAAGTATTGTTCGAAACCGGAAGTTTAATAAGAATTCATCTTATAAAACATTTAATTACAAAGAATCACTTCCACGAGTGAATTCCCGTAAAAACCAATAGCGCAAAACGATGTAGTATACCGTGGGTGTTGTACACTTACTTTCTTCTTGTCCACCTTCGCCCTCAGTTCTTCGCATGTGTACAGGGTAACCTGAGCCATTATCAGCAGTGGCAGATTGATGGTCCTTTGGAAAATTTTTCGCACATGTGTTTGCACGATAGCTCTTTTTCTTTTTTTCAACATTGTTCATCCATGGCTTGCCCTGACATGCGCGTGTTGATGTTTTGAAGAGACAACACCATGCATTTGATGTTTGGTAAGGATATTATATAATGTTGGATGCTTTTCAGGATCGGGGAGTTCTGCCTGCACCGTCACCGCTCTGTCGTATTGT
>WBZZ01005089.1:147500-159055 GCA_019918135.1 Paulinella micropora
TCACATTCATTCACATTCATTCACATTCATTCATTCATTCATTCATTCATTCATTCATTCATTCATTCATTCATTCATGACCATTCCACTCTCAGTGATCACTACAGTTGTGGAATTGTCGTGATCCTACAGTTACTGTAGGCTAGTCGTGATTGTCTAACTTCTAAATATGATGTCTGCATCCCGGCGTAATGTTGCCGGATAACACAATCGAGTCAAAAATCATACTCCGAACTTAAGTCTATTTTCAAAGTTAGTTATAGTAGTATACTCAAAGAACTAGTGAACTTATGTGGTTGAAAGTTCTGAAACAAAATAGGGCCACTGTTTACCCTCTGTTATGTATTTGATAGAATACACTGTCTAAGTTGAATCTGCTATTGAAGTTTATACCGTTGATGGTCGGACTCGGACTCTCAATCATTAGCTCACCACTGATTAACTTGATACTGTAGTCACACCCTTATGCTAGGCTCCTTTCTAACCTTACAGTATTTTTGCTCGCTAATAATAAAGTTTAAACATCACCGTGACTACTGAACCCTAGAGAAGGTGCCACGCCGCAGTTGATATTTGGCTTGTTAGCTGACTCGGAGGTGACCGGCCCGGCCAACAATAGCAAAAACTTCATATATAACCGGCTGACCAGGCTCAATCACTGAATAAGGGGCCCTCGGCCCTCCCGATCGACTTTCAACTTGATCATCTTGATCATGATCAGTGATAGTGACTATTATTGTAGCATTCAAGTACCATGGTAAGTGAATGTAACACCCACGGTATACTACATCGTTATCATAAGTTTCGCTATTGCAGTGTAGTAGTTCAAGTTTTATAGGAATCATGAGTCAGTCACTCGTGGAAGTGATTCCTTGTTATTAAATGTATTATCAGATGAACTTAGTTCAACTTATTACATTTCCAGTTTTGAAGAATCATGTGACTTCCTGTTTTAATGTTATGTAGTATTAGGATAAAAGATACTGATGGGGGGAGCTTGGAAGCTTGGACCCCATAGGCGGCCTGTAAATCATGAGTCCTCAGCTCATCATCTGATATATTTTACACTTGAACCGTCACACAAGTTTACGGGCTGGAGTGGGAAGGCCCGGGCCCGGGTTGTCTCGTAGTAGGATCATGATCAAGTTTAAGTTCCGAGCCACAAAGCTGTGGCATCCTTATTCATTAACTTCCCTCCCACGTTAATAGCGTTGCCTTTTGGAACAAATGTAGTCACTAGCTACCGTTTGTAGGATAAGGGAAATTGGTACGGAAATTCCGTGGAATCTAGCAGTTTTTTCCCGTGACTGGGCCGGAAGTTCAAGCGGTTATGGCTAAATAAGCCTGCCGCTTCAAGTGAAATTGCACTTATGGGTGCCAAGTAGTTGTTTGTTGGTATGTTTTGGCATCAGTCAAGTTGTCACGCGGCAGGTTACGGACAAACGAATCATCCGTGTCAGTTGACCCGGTCGTAGGGACACTCCGTTTCTTGCGGGGTTTTCACTCTGGCTTGTTGTTTGGGTTCAATTCTGGCTTCCCTTTCTTTATTAGAAGTGGAGGTTAGCCTTGAACCAGTTGTGTTCACTCAATTATTAAATTCTTTTCTTTGAGCTCGTAACTTCCGGGTAAGACCAAGTGTCGGAGGCTTGTTATATACATTTGGAGTCCCTTTGCCTTTTTCGAACTCATAGGATTGGGGCGTGACGACGCACTCTCTGGGAACAAGCTCAGTCACTGTTGTTGGCTGTGTCTTGGTGAGGGTGTCAAGTAGCTTCTTGACGATCAGTACTCTGTGCTGGTCGTGTGAGATAGTGCTTTCAGTCGTCTTTGGAAAGGGAAACTTTAGGTTGTAAGGAGGGTTTTGGGGATCTATAGGGAAGGACCCTGATCTCGAAACTTGGACCTTGACACCTACGAGGTTATCATGGCAACAGGGGCGACATACGATCCTTACAAGGATTCTTGTGTTCAGCCGTTGCTGGGGAAGGCTGTTGGGGATTTTCTACTATATGTAGCGTCGGACTACATAGTAGGATCCACGGAGCAACATGAGTTTTTGGAACACTTTGTCCCTTTGGCAAGTAAGTACAAGGACAGACCTCGGGATCAGGAGGTGTTCGATTGGGTGAAGGCAGAAAACAGTGGCATGGCTAAATGGGGGTACAATACGTGACGGCTCATTCACCGAGCGAACCTAGGCTTAAGACTTTGATACTCCTGCAGGTTAGGAGGATGGTGGCTAGGATGTTTGTGTCCATGCACCTCCATGAACTGCAAATGGTGGGTCATGCAAGGTTCGAAAGCTCGGATGAGGACTACTATCCGACGCCTATCCCTTTTGAGCAGTTTGATGTCTCATTCATCATGACTGGAATGAAATCAAAGGATACCCGGTCTGAGGAATTTTATGGGAGTGTGAGGACAGACCCTGCACCTTTGACATGACCATGGTGGCTGCTTTTTTCAAAAACGAGGTTTGGCCCATGGTGACCAATACGTTTGCCAAGGCGGTTAAGAACTGGGAGGCCGCTAAGGAGAAGCTGAAGGAGGCCAAATGGATGAAGGATACCAAGGTGTGGGGTAAAAAGACACCTGATACCTTACACCTGATCCATGTGGAAGGCTTCACGGCTCGGCTTTGATCGCCTTACTCGCGCGCGTGACCCCGGCCGAGTCTGCGGTTCCCACTCCCTCACTTTCATTACTACCGGGAAGAAGTCGTTTAGGCAGTCGTCTCCGACATGTGCCTCCGGTGGCCTAAGAAGGTATATCTTTCCGACGTGCCAGTGTATGGTCTTCACGTCGTCGGCCGACATCAGCTTTGAATCAGCTAGTGGTTGTCTCAGCACCGGTTTGACCTTCTCCTCCTGTTCCGATTGCAGGTGGTTGGCCGGTCGCGGTTACTTCACTTTTCCGTTTATTTATCAACTGTCATAACTTGTAGTTGTTACGTTTTCAACTGTTGTTAACAGATCAATTTATTTCCCTTTACCGTTTAGATTTTTAGAAAATGTTAACTATTGCCTTTTCCCCCATATCTACACTTTATTTCCCTAGACCGCTTTTCCTGTCCCAGTCATAAGAAATAATAATGATGGGTAAAAATATGCATCTACGCCAGGTAAATTTGAGTGGCAGTCTTCCGTCCTTTTTACTTTATTTTTTCCCAGACTGACTTGAACAGCTCCGACTCAGTGGTACACAACTCATATTCCACTTGAAATATTCTCGTTAGTTCTCAGAATTTGCATTGTTTCTCAAGGGACAAGTAGTCTGTCAAGTAAGCATACTGAATAAACTGGAATTGACCGACCCAGTGTCTTTTGGTACCTTTCCTGACCTCGGAAGTATTTTGAGGTTAATCATAAGTTGACAGCCGTGTGTATATTCAATTGATTGCCGGTTGGTAATTTCCTTGCAGGAGTCCGGGCTAGTCAAGACTTACATAAGTTCCACAAAGCTGTGGCATCCTCATTCATTTTAGTAACCTCCGACGTTAATAGCGTTGACCCGAACTTTCAACTTGGATCAAATGTAGTAACCGTTTGTACTAATAGGATAAGGGAAATCGGTACGGAAATTCCGTGGAATTTAGCAGTGAATTGACTGGGAATTTATGTCTAAATAACGGGTTCAACTGATCAAATTGCACGTATGGTTCACCCGGCCGGGTTGTTTGTTCAACTTCACCCGGTATGTGACATTTGTCACACAGGCTGCAGGTTACGGACTCGGACAAAAGAATTGTCCGAGTTGACCCGGTCATCATTTGAGGGACACCGTGCCTCCGTTTCAACCGTGGGCCTTGCGGGGTTTTCCCTTGTGCTTGCTGGTTCAATTCTGGCTTCACTTTCTGTTATATTAATAGAAGTGGAGGTTAGCCTTGGCTTGAACCAGTTGTGCTCAATTCAGTACAATATTATTATAAATTCTTTTTCTCAGGCTTTGAGCTCGTAAGGTTAAGCCTTCACCAAGTCACGGTCTTCAAGTGTTACAGCCTGAGTAACTGCCACCGACTCGGACGCCGGGACTCTGAGGCTGATAATTGAATCAGTCCGGCATTGAAAACTGCCTTAAGGAGTGAAGCCGGTTAGTCACGCTACGCCGCGCCGCAGTGGCAAGCACTGTGATCGTGACTGTTCCGTTGCTGCGGCGGCGCCGCCTGAGGACGCCCGGCGGGGTCACAGGCCCCTGTGGGCGGGGCCCGGCAAAGACTTCCGGCTGCGGCACCGTCATTGCCATCAGTTGAAGTTGACTTCGGAAGCAAAACTTTTTTTACGCAAGCCTCAACACTCAGCACGGTCAGCCTCCGACGGTGACACTGAAGTTTAACTCAGTGATAGAAGTTGTATTGTACTAATAGACTGATATTGAAACAGGCTTACTCCGCAGTAGTACAGTGATAAGATGATCATGATCATGTGATCTACTACTCGGAAAACTTGTTACACTTCCGATGTAGTTGAAAAAAACCGGACGGTATTAATAAGCTTATACTTAATAAGCTTATAGATAAGTGTATACCGGTATACTCTAATTAATATACTTTTTATCAGACTTCGGCTCGGGGAACTTTTCAATTCACTGGCGGCCGATGATCCTCAAGTTGCTGTTTTATTTAGTAATATGAATAGATTATTAACAACAACATACAGTTCAACTGAACAGGCGGCCTCAACCAGTGCGCAGAATGATATGCACGCCTACACAAGACATAGCCAACGCCATTCAAGTGCCCACACCATCCACTATGTGAACTTATCGTTCGCAGTCAATACTAAGATATCGTAAATTTGGAATGCACCATTTGATAGGTCATGTTAAGGGCTTTAGAATCACGCGCTCATCTGAGTTGTGAGTTATGACTGTCCGCTGCTGCTGCTTTGTCTCCCCCTTGCCCCCCCCCCCCTCCCCCCCCCACACACACACACGCGGCCCTCTTTCTTTTCTTCCTTTTCTTCTCAGTTTCTTTCTTTGTTTTCTTTTCTTTCTTTTCTTTCTTTTCTTCCTCTTCTTCCTCTTCTTCCTCTTCTTCCTCTTCTTTCTCTTCTTTCTCTTCTTTCTCTTCTGTCTTTCTCTGTCTTTCTCTGTTTTCTCTGTCCTTCTCTGTCCTTATCTGTCCCTTTCTGTCCCTTTCTGTCCCTCTCTGTCCCTCTCTGTCCCTCTCTGTCCCTCTCTGTCCCTTTCTGTCCCTCTGTCCCTTTCCGTCCCTTTCCGTCCCTTTCCGTCCCTTTCTGTCCCTTTCTGTCACTTTCTTTCCTTTCTTTCCTTTCTTTCCTTTCTTTCCTTTCTTTCCTTTCTTTCCTTTCTTTCTTTTCTTTCTTTTCTTTCTTTTCTTTGCTGGTGTTGTTGATGTGTCATTTGCTGTTCTTGGCCGTAGTTGGCTTTTCTTGCTTTCGTTGCGGCTGTGATGGATAGGGAGAGAAGAGAAGAAAGGGAGCCGACCACTATCCGTCTCCACGATCCCGCTCATTTCACCCTATTTCACGTACAGCAAATATAACGTGCGTAATATCCCTCCAACAACAAAGAGAAGGGAGAAAGGGCGGGGAGGGGTTTGGTGTGGTGTGTGTGTGTGTGTGTGTGTTGGGGGGGGGAGGAAATAAATTAAATACATACATTAGAAGCATACATAACATACATTGATTACTTAAAATACATATATGCATAAAAACATGCATGCATACATACAAACAAGCATACAGACATACCACTTTGAGAGCGTACGTGGCGTCTTCAAACGGCTTCTGCATTTGACCTACGCAGAGATGTTATTATTATTATTACTATAATGGCTACTATATTATTGTTATTATTATTATTATTATTATTATTATTATTATTATTATTATTATTATTATTATTATTATTATTATTATTATTATTATTATTGGACACCGTGATAGCCCAGTGGTCAAGTTCTACCATCTGGGCCCTGTCGCCAGTTCGATTCCCGTCGGTGCCACCAGTATTTTCATTGAACATACCGGTCCGTCTGGAGGACACCGTGATAGCCCAGTGGTCAAGTTCTACCATCTGGGCCCTGTCGCCAGTTCGATTCCCGTCGGTGCCACCAGTATTTTCATTGAACATACCGGCCCGTCTGGAAGTGTTGGAACTGCCCGTGCGGGGGTGTCATTAGAGCCTATCGTCAATTCTTCGTACTCCCCTCACGGGTGAGACGATGGAGGCGCATGTGCAGATTTGCATCAGCCATTGACAGAGAAGCACTATTATTATTATTATTATTATTATTATTATTATTATTGGACACCGTGATAGCCCAGTGGTCAAGTTCTACCATCTGGGCCCTGTCGCCAGTTCGATTCCCGTCGGTGCCACCAGTATTTTCATTGAACATACCGGTCTATTTCTGGACCAGTATTTTCATTGAACATACCGGCCCGTCTGGAAGTGTTGGAACTGCCCTTGCGGGGGTGTCATTAGAGCTTATCGTCAATTCTTCGTACTCCCCTCACGGGTGAGACGATGGAGGCGCATGTGCAGAAATGCATCAGCCATTGACAGAGAAGCACTATTATTATTATTATTATTATTATTATTCAGCCCAATGGCCTCAAGGCGTTAAACTGTGACGCCAACTCATAACCCTTTGGTGGTAGATGCTGGGGAGGAGGGTCGTTGCGCGCGTAAAAGATCTTAAACTCCGCATATGCTGGTCGATAGCCCAGGACCCAGCAGACACCAGATTGTTATGGGTACCACCAAAGGGTTATGAGTTGGCGTCACAGTTTAACGCCTTGAGGCCATTGGGCCGGAACTCTGTTTAGCAAGTGTGACTAGGTTTTTTCATCGGGATTTCCCTCAAATATGTCACAGTCAACACTCCAAGGCAGATTTACTATATCTGAGGCGTACTGATGCAGCTAATGGCATATCCTCAACGGACATACGCCTCCAATACCCTTGTTCGAGGTCCTCCACCCCCCCGTGTCAGTCTCTCGCCTGATGATCGGGGCCACCGATGGAGCTCCTGAGGGCAAGACTGCACTAAGCCGAGGTTATTCCGCAGTCCCAGTAACCTCTTGCAAGACGTCACCGAATGTGCAAGTGCATACACCAAGCGCGGTTGCTAGAGCTGCCTCGAAACCCCAGGAGGGTCGTTGCGCGCGTAAAAGATCTTAAACTCCGCATATGCTGGTTGATAGCCCAGGACCCAGCAGACACCAGATTGTTATGGGTGGGGTTTCGAGGCAGCTCTAGCAACCGCGCTTGGTGTATGCACTTGCACATTCGGTGACGTCTTGCAAGAGGTTGCTGGGACTGCGGAATAACCTCGGCTTAGTGCAGTCTTGCCCTCAGGAGCTCTATCGGTGGCCCCGATCATCAGGCGAGAGACTGACACGGGGGGGTGGAGGACCTCGAACAAGGGTATTGGAGGCTTATGTCCGTTGAGGATATGCCATTAGCTGCATCAGTACGCCTCAGATATAGTAAATCTGCCTTGGAGTGTTGACTGTGACATATTTGAGGGAAATCCAGATGAAAAAACCTAGTCACACTTGCTAAACAGAGTTCCAGCCCAATGGCCTCAAGGCGTTAAACTGTGACTCCAACTCATAACCCTTTGGTGGCAGATGCTGGGGAGGAGGGTCGTTGCGCGCGTAAAAGATCTTAAACTCCGCATATGCTGGTTGATAGCCCAGGACCCAGCAGACACCAGATTGTTATGGGTGGGGTTTCGAGGCAGCTCTAGCAACCGCGCTTGGTGTATGCACTTGCACATTCGGTGACGTCTTGCAAGAGGTTGCTGGGACTGCGGAATAACCTCGGCTTAGTGCAGTCTTGCCCTCAGGAGCTCCATCGGTGGCCCCGATCATCAGGCGAGAGACTGACACGGGGGGTGGAGGACCTCGAACAAGGGCATTGGAGGCTTATGTCAGTTGAGGATATGCCATTAGCTGCATCAGTACGCCTCAGATATAGTATTATTATTATTATTATTATTATTATTGCCCAGTGGTCAAGTTCTACCATCTGGACCCTGTCGCCAGTTCGATTCCCGTCGGTGCCACCAGTATTTTCATTGAACATACCGGTCCGTCTGGACCAGTATTTTCATTGAACATACCGGTCCGTCTGGAAGTGTTGGAACTGCCCTTGCGGGGGTGTCATTAGAGCCTATCGTCAATTCTTCGTACTCCCCTCACGGGTGAGACGATGGAGGCGCATGTGCAGAAATGCATCAGCCATTGACAGAGAAGCACTATTATTATTATTATTATTATTATTATTATTATTATTATTATTATTATTATTATTATTATTATTATTATTATGGACACCGTGATAGCCCAGTGGTCAAGTTCTACCATCTGGGCCCTGTCGCCAGTTCGATTCCCGTCGGTGCCACCAGTATTTTCATTGAACATACCTGTCTATTTCTGGATCAGTATTTTCATTGAACATACCGGCCCGTCTGGAAGTGTTGGAACTGCCCTTGCGGGGGTGTCATTAGAGCTTATCGTCAATTCTTCGTACTACCCTCACGGGTGAGACGATGGAGGCGCATGTGCAGAAATGCATCAGCCATTGACAGAGAAGCACTATTATTATTATTATTATTATTATTATTATGGAGGGGTGCACAGTATGGCACCCCACGGGAAGAGGAGGTGGTTGGGCCTCTTCCCACTGGTTTCGATGCTATGTCGTTGTGTTGGCTCCGAGGCTATGTTGTTGTGTTGGTTCCGAGGCTATGTTGTTGTGTTGGTTCCGAGGCTCTGTTGTTGTGTGGGTTCCGAGGCTATGTTGATGTGGGTTCCGAGGCTATGTTGTTGCGTTGGTTCAGAGGCCATGTCGTTGTGTTGTTTTTTATAAGACATACACCACGTGGGATCAAAGGGGTATTTACATTCCGAGATCTAGGGGTGGTGACGGGTTTCGAGGCGTCCGAGACTCTTACCACAAAACGTCCTCATGCGCTGGCAGACCGCATGAAATGTCTGCTACCCCTGTGAGTACCTCCATGCGGGACCTACCCAGTCTCGTGGAGCTCTCACGCGAGGAAGATCAATCATTTGTAGTTGATTTCCTGCAAGGTACCCGACACTGTGCGGGTAGTAGGGACTTCCTTTTGGGACCTTCTATGCAGGATGGTTAGAGTCACTCTTCCCTCCCCAACATACTCACTGTAGTCCCTGTTGGGTCGAGGGATGGAGGCGCATGGCCCTCTGGCTCAGCCATGACAGATCAATATATATTATTATTATTATTATTTACTATATCTGAGGCGTACTGATGCAGCTAATGGCATAATCCTCAACGGACATAAGCCTCCAATACCCTTGTTCGAGGTCCTCCACCCCCCCGTGTCAGTCTCTCGCCTGATGATCGGGGCCACCGATGGAGCTCCTGAGGGCAAGACTGCACTAAGCCGAGGTTATTCAGCAGTCCCAGCAACCTCTTGCAAGACGTCACCGAATGTGCAAGTGCATACACCAAGCGCGGTTGCTAGAGCTGCCTCGAAACCCCACCCATAACAATCTGGTGTCTGCTGGGTCCTGGGCTATCAACCAGCATATGCGGAGTTTAAGATCTTTTACGCGCGCAACGACCCTCCTCCCCAGCATCTACCACCAAAGGGTTATGAGTTGGCGTCACAGTTTAACGCCTTGAGGCAATTGGGCTGGAACTCTGTTTAGCAAGTGTGACTAGGTTTTTTCATCGGGATTTCCCTCAAATATGTCACAGTCAACACTCCAAGGCAGATTTACTATATCTGAGGCGTACTGATGCAGCTAAAGGCATATCCTCAACGGACATAAGCCTCCAATACCCTTGTTCGAGGTCCTCCACCCCCCCGTGTCAGTCTCTCGCCTGATGATCGGGGCCACCGATGGAGCTCCTGAGGGCAAGACTGCACTAAGCCGAGGTTATTCCGCAGTCCCAGCAACCTCTTGCAAGACGTCACCGAATGTGCAAGTGCATACACCAAGCGCGGTTGCTAGAGCTGCCTCGAAACCCCACCCATAACAATCTGGTGTCTGCTGGGTCCTGGGCTATCAACCAACAATAACAATAATAATAATAATAATAATAATAATAATAACAATAATAGTGCTTCTCTGTCAATTGCTGATGCATTTCTGCACATGCGCCTCCATCGTCTCACCCGTGAGGGGAGTACGAAGAATTGACGATAGGCTCTAATGACACCCCCGCAAGGGCAGTTCCAACACTTCCAGACGGACCGGTATGTTAAATGAAAATACTGGTCCAGACTCTGGACCGGTATGTTCAATGAAAATACTGGTGGCACCGACGGGAATCGAACTGGCGACAGGGCCCAGATGGTAGAACTTGACCACTGGGCTATCACGGTGTCCTAATAACAATAATAATAATAATAATAATAATAATAATAATAATAATAATAATAATAATAATAATAATGATAATAATAATAATAATAATAATAATAATAATAATAATAATAATAATAGTCTCTGTCTCTGTCTCTGTCTCTGTCTCTCTGTGTCTCTCTCTCTCTCTCTCTCTCTCTCTCTCTCTCTGTCTCTCTGTCTCTGTCTCTCTCTCTCTCCCTCTCTATCTACCTATCTATCTATCTATCTATCTATCTATCTATCTATCTATCTATCTATCTATCTATCTGTCTACCTATCTACCTATCTATCTATCTATCTATCTATCTATCTATCTATCTATCTATCTATCTATCTATCTATCTATCTATCTATCTATCTCTGCTTATCTATCTATCTATCTATCTATCTATCTATCTATCTATCTATCTTTTTTTTTTGAAATGGGTGCCATCTGTCGACAGACAGAGAATTAGGGGATGGTGTGGGTGTGCTGGGCCCGTGGTGGGGTGCCTTATGTGTGCCTAGCCATACGCCTATAAGTCACATGCCGAAATAGCGACGGGAAGCACAATCCTGTTCCCTCAGGGTGCCCTTTCTCGCTTGTTGAGCCCGGAATAAAACCCACAGTGCTCTGTCGGTTTATACTAGACTGTCGAACAGTCTCGAAACTCCATCTGCTTACTGGGCCCTCTGTAATGGAGGTGGGAGCTCGTTCTGCAAGGGGCGCTTTATGGAACGAGCCCTGGCCCCGCCTGGTACTAGGGAGCTTTGGTATTGCCTGTATCAGTCCCTTCCGTGCAAACATCACGGCTTAGCTGGGCATCGGGTTAATACTTTACCCACAGACTTCCTGGTTGACGAAATCAGAAGCGCCATTTTTTCTGACATTAGTCGATATTTCATCTATCTATCTATCTATCTATCTATCTATCTATCTATCTATCTATCTATCTATCTATCTATCTATCTATCTCTCTCTCTGTGTCTGTGTGTGTGTGTATCTGTCTCCTCTCTCTCTCTCTCTCTCTCTCTCCTCTCTCCTCCCTCCTCTCTGTCTCTTCTTTTTCTCTCTCTCTCTCTCTCTCTCTCTCTCTTCTTTCTCTCGCTCTCGTCTCTCTTCTCTCTCTCTCTCTCTCTCTCTTCTCTCTCTCTCTCTCTCTCTCTTCTCTCTCTCTTTTCTCTCTTCTCTCTCTCTCTTCTTTCTCT